>JAAAKE020088788.1:0-21336 GCA_010014785.2 Anisolabis maritima | reverse complement strand
CTCGTTGACATTAAATAGAGAAATTTCATTTTAATATGATATATTGTTTATATTTAAACCATAGAATTGGTGAAAATTTATAAATTTATTTTATATATAAAAGAATATTTGGAAATTTCTTATTCAATTATTTATTTAATAAAAATTAAAGAAAATCCTTATTAATAAAGGTTTATTGTTTTGAGAGTTAACCACCTTGGTTTATGAATGGCTTTAGAAAATACGATCTAGGAGCAAATTAAGAAATTATTATTGAATGAGAAGAAAAATGGTCCTTTATATATATCACTAACAAGAACGATATGGCATCTTTAAAAAGGATTTGGGGTGGGATCTCCCCCCCCCCCCCCCCCCCCCATTAAAAAAAAATACTTTTTTTTTTTAAAATAAAAAAAAAAAATTTTAAAGAATTATTTTTTATTTTGTATTTATATACAAATGCCATAAATGATTATTATTTTAAATTTTAAACTAATAATAATTAATAATTATTGTGATTATCTGATAAAATGCTTTTGAAACTTTCCTATCGATGAGATCAACTGAAATGAACTTTGAAACTCTTAAGAGTTGGAAAATTTTATTTATTTATTTATTATGCTGCATTTTTGACGAGAAATAAAAAATTCTTATCTATAAAATCGTGACTCTGATATTACCCGAGTCAATTTTACATTTATTTTGACCTCCAATTTTCACATTTGCAAATTTTAAAAAATACTCCACAAATTTGAAATTGGAATTTAGAATTGATTTTTTTTTTTTTTTGTTTTTGTTTTTCACACTACACTCTTTTTTACTCTAATACACTTTCAATTCAACATCATAAAACAAATCAGATAAATATATATTTACATGTGTATTTTAGTTGTCGTTGACGATGACTCAGGTGCTCCTCTGATGTCATTCATGATTTAATCTAACCGATTCTCTCTCTATTAACTTGATTAGGACAGACGATTAGGCCATGAGTTTGACAACTTCAATGGAAAATTTTATATTGTTTCCTTGCAATTATAACAAGATATTATAAAAAGAAAAGAATTGGGATATTAAAGCAGGTGATTTTTTAACGCATCAAATCGTTTGCATATTACGTCATAAGAACTTTTAAATTTATTTTTCATTCTAAAAATTAATTTAAAAATATTTATTACATAATTTTTTTTGGATTATCAAATATATTTTTATATCAGATTTCGTATAACTTATTGAAAATTTGTATAATTATGAAATTTTATTATTATCTTTAATCAAAGATAAAATTATAATTATTAAATGATAAATATCTTGCCAAAAATTATAAAGTCGAATTTTCAAACCAATCGAAGTTTATTTAGGTGTCATAGAATGAAGTAGGACGCGTCTTTGGCCAGTTGTGCCAGAAATACCGAAAAGATGTTCATCATTTTCACTTTTACCATCTCTGACTTTGGTGTGTAATAATGGACCGCAGGTCACATTTTAAGCTCTCTTATTTAAATATTTATTTAAGTTTAAATTATATCAATTTGCGCTAGAAGAAATGATGAATAGAAATATTTATTTATTATAAAAGAAACCGGTGTGTGTCGGAAATTTATTTATTATATTATATGAATGTTATGTTTATCAAAATTGATAACAAATGCCTGCAATGAAAAAAATTTTAATTTTATATATTTTTTCAAAATGCTAACTATCTTCTAAATCCCCAAATGGGATCTTAAAACAGTATATTTTTAGAGTCATTAGAAGTCGTTTGCGCCTCCTGCTTGTAAATAACATCACTAGCGCCACTTCACACAAAAAAACATCGTTTTTATTTAAATGTTTTAAAACTTATATTTCCGGGAAGTAATTTTTACTCAATTATTATATTATAATCGATTTAGATGAATAAATATTTAGATAAAATTTGTCGTCTTTCACTCATAACCATTATTCAACTTATTATTATAAATATTCAACTTATTATTATAAAATGGAATATTTTAATTAACTAATTAATGAAAACATTACTTTCATTTAATAAATATGTTAGCTTTACTTCTTCATTTTGACATTAAGTGAGGATTTGTATTAATTAGAGGAGTTTATTTTGTTGGAGGAGAATTTCTTCTTGAAAATGGCTTTTAGTAAAGCGGACCTTTAGGAGACAAGAGCCCAGGGTTGGGATGTGGTTACCCCATCTCTCAATTGATGTCCATTGCAATCAACCTAGAAATGTTATCAGGATTTGTTAGGGATTTGTCTGGAAAGTTCACCTCAGAAAATAGCACAAAATTCAATCAATTTCCAATGATATGTGCTATATATTTATATATTATTAATTCTTAAAAATTCACTAAATAAACATTACTAAAAGTTTATTTATACTCTATGCCTCTATTAATTAAGGCAGAAGTAAAGCTCTTACTTTAAGATTTAAGAGTCAGTCCTGGGCGATATAATTTATTTAAATTATATTGGCGACCAATTAATTATAATAAATATGTACCGAGCCTAAATGGCCTCTGCTACCGAAAAAATCTTAAAAAAAGATTATAATATATTGAAAAATAAACAATTTTTTTGGTTGATTTGTTAAAATATATCTTTTTCAATTTGTTCTTCTTCGGGTAAACACATTCAAAAAAACTTTTAATAAACAGATGAAAAATTATTAATTACTGAAAAGTTTTTTAATGTTGAAAATAATTGTTTTTTTATTCTTCATATAACATTTCATTGTTAAATGTAATTTGAATTTTTAGGGATAGGGATTTTGTTAAATAAAATCTTTTCTTTATCAACATGTTTTTTTGTCTAAAAAGTAGGAAAAGAATTTTATAAAAATTTATAGTTTATATGATATATAGAGATTAATTTAAACAATTCCTAAAGATGAATTATTATTCATAGTGGGAATTATAAATAAATAATATTAATATAAACAATATTGCTGAACATTTTCCATCTTTTTTAGAAGGTACGTATTTTTTAAAAATTAAATATTTCCGGATTGAATAAGTTTTTGAGACATCTTAAAGAAAATTTTGTTTTTCAAATTATATTCCTAAAATTAATAAACTAATTAATAACTTGACAAGTGTCCATGATACGGTAAAGAGCTACAAATACTCAAATTTCTCAGTAAAAATTTTGAAAATTGATATGATTACAATACCTTAATTTATTTTATCTTTTACCTCTCAGGATTCCTAATTAAAGGGCTCTAAATGTTAAAAGATTTAATTTTTTTTTTTTCAAACAAAAATTATTTAAAAATGAACAATTTTTTTTTTGTTAGTATTGTTAAGATTATAGAAGTTGTTTTGATTTTTTATATTTGAACTTCAGATATTTAGGCTGAGATGATTATTGCCATAATTTAATATTTACTATAGCATGGTGCGAGACACGTATTTCTTAACCCGAATTATAAGATTTGCAAGAACAATGAATGGTGCTAATATATTTCAAAGGAAGGTTATGTTAATAGCTCATGTCACGACGGTGCTACTTTTCATTTTCATATAAATATATAATTTATGTTTAAACAAATTCATATATATATTGGACGTTAAGTTAAAATTTTAAAATGTTCGAAATTTCAACGAAAATAAAAATTAGAATGTAAAATTATAGTTATTTAATTTATGACTAGATGCATCCCCCCCACCCCCATCCTCCCCAGATCTATTTCAAGAAAACTCCAACTTATTTTCCAAATAGCTTTTTGATCTTTTTACTTTTATTTTTGTTTGCGTTTATTATTTTGTCTTATATGGTATTAGTTGAAAATTTTTTGGGGGAGAGGGGTGGCTATATTTTATTTAAAGAAAATTTTGATTAACATTTTTATAGAAGATTTAATGTAATTTTAAGGCCGTTGGCTCTCTCCCCCATTGCGGATCGATGAAAAGATCCGATACATCTTTTTGGCATTCACTCCACTCGTTTATATTTTTTTTATTTTAATATTCCTAAACATTATAATAATTATGAATCTCTTCACTTTGAATTACTCTTTTGTTAGAATTTTATTTCATTTGAATAATTTGATTTTTCTTGGTAAAATTTACAACTTTATCATCATTTTTTTATTTCGAAACTTTTGTTAATTTATATACATGTCGACATAGAAATTAGCAAAAAGATTATACTCACGTCATTGCCTTCTTTTCTTATTTGGGTTTGATAAGTATTGAAATGTTAAAACTCTTATCAGATTAGAGGGATTAAATACATTTCAAATTATTTATGATATGATTAAAATTAACTTATAGCAACAAACTCAGATGGATTCTAGGGAGTGAAAATCCCTTTTGTGGGTTTAACCCGCATGCTAATAGCCGCATGCGGGAAGAGCAGTAAGCTACCTAAATATGCTTCTTATCTTTCTTATCCTGATATTATTTGAAATTCCAGGTGAAGTTCTACAAATCACTCAATCATTTAGATAACTCAACTCCTGGTTATGTCATCGACATTAAATTCGGACTTGATAGATTAATATTAAAGTATAAAATATAATTAAAAACAGCGCATTTTTCACCAACGAAGAACAGCCAATGCGAGAAATATATAAATGGTAAAAAATGTAGAATCGCCCCAGATTTGATATGCTTGCTCTGTAAATTTGGAAACTCAAATATTTTCTAAAAGAATGCTCTATATATAGGGAATTAACACATCGATTTTTAGGGAGTGATGGTGAGAGAATCGATAATATTGGCACGATTCTATCTCCTTTAACAGAAAAGGATTACAATAGATGCATCTCTAATGTTCTGGAGCTGCAAGAATAAGAACTTGGCTGATCTAAAACCTAGCAAAATAGTTTGTTTTATTCTTTTTTGTGATCCGAATGCTTAGGTTTCTTTTGAAGTTTTTTTCTATTTTCTTTTTTTCTTTCTTACTTCACAACATTATGTGAAGAAAAAATTTTTGGTATAATAAAATTATATTGCTGTAACTCAACCCTTGTTATGGATAATCAGTTCAAAACTATTTAAAACTAAAAAATAATTAAATAACTCCTTTTTGTATTCAAAAAAATAATTTCAAAAATTTAATAAAAGAGTATATAAATAAATAACGGTTGATCCAAAAAAATTTTCAACCTCCCCTTTGACCAGTCACCTAACAAAAAGCCAGCAGAGCCCCCCGCATAGGCGGACCCATAGGCTATGCTCCGTTTGGTACATAAGGTTATACTTATTTTATTTGCCTTTCTTGTTACTTGTTTTTTTAAGGGTGCCAAAAAAAAAAACTCTGCAAACGGGCCTCCAGCATATTAGTTACGCTACTGCCTATAACAATATCAGTTGTTACTAAAAAGTAAATTTGTTGAATTTATTTTAAAGAAAATAACATTTCTTTTCTAACGCGCTTTCAGACAGCTGAAACCCAAATGCGAAATACTCAATTAGTTGATCTCCATTTTGGGCCAAAAATTTTAAGAATTAATTAAAAGATTTCTTAAAATTTATTTTAGCCTTCGCAATATATAAATAAATTTAATAGATTTTATGACTATATTTTTTATGTTTTTTTCAAACTTGAAGAAAGATTTTCTTCATTTGTTTTTGACACGTTAGTAGAAATACTCTCTGACAAATTTCTTTGCACTGTCAGTTCATTGCGTAGGTGGACAGCAATTAAACTTTTTTTTTAGTTTGCTTTCGTTCATTCATTGTCACCTGTTTCATCAGAAACCTCTTCTATTTATTTTAATCATTAGACATCTATTATTTTCGTCTGGAGTGGAAGAAAGTTGAGAACCCACTATCATCCGCTTAAATTTTCTTTTAATAGATTGAATAGATGAAACTTTTTAAACAAGAAAATTCTAGTATTAACTCTGTCAAGAATCAATTAAACCTGCTATGTTTTTAATCATGTATAGCTAATTAGAAAGAAGAAGATGGCCTTGATTCTAAAAGAACCGAAACAGCCGAAGCTAAACGAATGAAAGAAAATTAGACGTATTATATTTTTTATTTTACTAATTGAAATTTTATAAATAAGAAAAAAACCTCCAATGAATAGCCTTACATTATTTTTTATTTATATGAATAAAAATATGATGTGACTAAACACTAATCACAAAACTTTCTCTTAGCTATTGTAAGGAAAGATGAGTGATGTGCTGTCACACCAGATTTTTTGCGACAACTCCATATGTAAATTTAATGCCAATTTAATACCAATTTAGTTGGAGTAGTTAAAGAAACAGAGCGATTATTGCCGGCGTTTACCGTAAAAACGACAAAAGACTACATCAGTAAAGTGGGCTCCACAAAATTGCAGAGGGAAGGGGATGCATTTCAAAAATCATCTCATAAATAATTAATATATAAATTTTAATCAAAATTTTTTAGAAAATTGAAAATAACTAAAAAAGTATATCAGTAAAGTACGTGCACTCGCTGGCCGATTTTATTCAAAAGTTTCGCGGTGCATGTGACGAAGCTTAAATATATGATTTCAGCCCCGTACCGTTTTTCGTTTTTGAGAAATCTTTTTCACAGACACACACACACACACAAACTAGAGCTCAGGGGACCTCAAAACGTGTATTTCCGTTGAAATATCGATAGTGATTTTTTTTTACTATTTTAATACTTTCTCATTATATATTTCATATATAGGTAAGAGAAAATAAATATAACTGCGTGAAAATATACAAAAAATTGCTTTGAAATTTAAAAGTAAAATGATGTTTACAAATCTTATTTTTATTATTGTAATTAAATGAAATTAAAAATTATATTTCTGATTATTTAAAATTTTGATAAACACAGTTTATAACTTGAGTGTATTATTCTACGTATTACTGGTAGTACTATCAGAACGGAGAAAAAAATCAAATATATATCATAAAATAGAGCAATAAATTTATAATAATAATAATCAACGAATTGTCTCATTGTAATTTTTGATATCAATTCGTTTAAAATTTTTATACAAGTAAAAAGCGAAGGTAATCAATAAATTCTATCAAATTAATAGAACAATTTTTTTTCCTTCAGAAGGCGAAAATTCCTAATCAAAAGTTATCATAACGATTGAATTTATTTTGAAAATGAAGCTTCATTTACATTTCAAATACAGAATTATCTGAATTGTCACAGAATGAGCGACCGAAAGGCTGAATCAATTAATAATAGAAAAATATTGTTTATTTATTAATTAATTAATTGACGATTACATAAAATTAACAATAGAGTTAACTAAGTTTAACGACTACACTATCGGCCCGAAGAAATTCTTTTAAATAATTAAACAGAGATTTAAAAATTGAGATCCAGGATTAAATGGTTCGTTCATCATTTTAGACTGCATCTCTATATATATATGAATTGGTTAGGAAAATTATTTTTAAAAAAAATTAATTAAATAAATAGAAAAAAATATGAAAATCTAACTAGAATTAATTATGTAAGAGATAAATAAATAAATTAGTAAGTGTTACATTTTAAAGAAATAAAATAAATTTGAAAAAATTCTCTTAATCATTATGAAATCAAATATAAGATATATTTTTAGAAGTTTTTATTATAATAAATTTTTATAAATAGGTAAAGTACACAAATTTTAAATTACGCTTATCCCTCCCCCCCCTTCCCTCTAACAATTTATTTATATGAAAACATTTACTTAGAAAATATAAATTTTTTTTATCAAATTTTTAATTTCTCTTTAATACTATTCTTTTCAACTGATTATTATATTTTTAATTATTTTATTTATAGTAGAGTCAATCATTTTTTTATTCTCCCCTTTTTTCCTAAACTAAGCTCATTTCCTTTTTCTGCTGGCCTTGTAGCTATTTCAAGGATTTTTTTTTTTTTTTTTTTTTTTGACTGATCATTGTCACCTCAGTAGTATTCTTTAAAAATTAACTTTTCAAAACACCCAAATTTATTTTAGATTAACATACTTTGCTTTACACAAACCTTCCAATGCAAAAGAGAGTATTATTAAAAAAAAACCGTAATAAATGGCATAACGCTCGTAAGGGTTTCACAAAGTGATTAAATTGAAAAAAAAAAAAAAAATGAAAGGATTCAGTCAGGGAAAATTGGTCAAATCAAAAATCCTTCTCCGAAAAGATCATCTATTGAACAAATATATAAAGTAGTATAATAAAATAAACAAATGAAATTTATTTTTGTCACTGATTAAAATATTATTATTAAAGAAAATATGACTATTAGACATTAAGGCCCATATTCAGAAAGATGACTTAGAAAAATCTTAACTTAAGGAGACAATTAATATTTAGTACTTTTATATATAATTTCTTATAAAATAATTGTTTTTAAGTGGTTCGGATTCTTAATTAAACATTAGAAAAAAATTCTCTCAAAATTTCGTTATTGTAAACCATCATCTATTTCAAACAAAACCATATCAGTCAGTAAAATTTATTTAAACTCTCATTTGATAATATTTTTGTTTTTCCGGTACGACAGGAAGTGTGACCTAGACAGCCCCAAAAGTTCATTCCAGAATAAGTTGGTCTTTGGATAGTTAATTTAAAAGAAATAAAAAAATATTATAATTTCAAATAGTGAATATTGATTACATGAATTAATATAATTTAATTATTTTAAATCCTATTTTTATTTAAATTGAATTTTTTCGATGAATTAATGAATATATTATTTTTTATTAAAATATGGATGATTTTTATAATTAAAAAAATTTAAGATCTTATTCATTTGTCTAAAAATTGTTATTCTTATTTCATTTTGATCAGGGGCGGATTTATAATGTAATTGCGAGGGGCTTCCAAACTGGACTCGGTACATATTTTTGCAAGGTTAGGTTTAAAGTTTTTAAATATATCTACGAGTCTCTGTCTTAATAAATATAGATTTTTATTAATAACGATTATCATGCATATAGATACCCTCGAACACTTCTTCAAAAGTTATATTTTAAACACAGAAAGTTTTCATATCCTTCTTGCACATTTTGAATAAGACTCTTCCCAGTTAAAAATCTGTAATTTTATATATTTTTTAATTACAAACTAAAAGAAAAAAAAATTTGAAAAATATCTCTCTCAGTATTATTTTTTTTTTTTTTAATTATTATTAAAAGCGAGGTTCATTTATTTTTCTACCAATAAATTGAATATAATTTTATTTAAATTGATTAGTTAATTGAACAATTTAACAAAGTTTTAATGATAGAGTTTACAATTCAAATTACAAATTAGCTAATAAAGTTTCCACATAGTAAAATTTTTAAATATATTATTAATCATTGTTATATTAGATTGGGAGGTCAAATTTTGTACTCACTTTTGTTGGTTGCAAATCCATCATCGACGACACAAACACGTTCAAAAACAACAACACACTAACGAACGACTCGCCACTTGAGTTCCTTTTATAAATAAACCTTTTCCAATTTATAGGAATATGGATTATTATTTAAAGGTTCATAAAGGTTACAATTAAAATTCACTATTCACAAGAGAAGAAAGGGAATTAACTTTTTTTTTTACATTAGAATACAATCAACGTGTTTATATTTCATTTTAATTTATACAAAACAAGTAGTTAATTTTTATTTTCAAAAACTTGAGATTCTCAAATTTTGAGGCCTCATGAAACTGAAAAACCTATTTCGGATCGTTCTACTCCTTTTTACTATTCTTTTTAGTTTTCTACGACAATAATCTAAATTTCTATTTTTTTTTTTTCATCCACGATTATATGTAAAGAGTGCACTTTAAAAATAATCCCTGATATCACTTGAGTGTTGCAGGGACTCTTCTCTCTTCTTCAGGATTCTAGTTAATAAAAGAAATTCTCCTTTTGAAATACAATGCTGGGTAGATTGTGGCAAGGCGAAAAATGAAGAATGCAGTCTATTTCCTTTCATTTTGATCTATATATTTATATATATAAATATATATGTTAAAATGAAATGAAATAGACTGCCTTTCCGTAATGGTTTTTCAAAAATCTCTTTGCCACCCCGCTCCGAAAAATATATTGACAATAAATATTAAAGATTTAAGAACAAATTATTTTTTTTTTTTAATTTTAGCCTGTAACTTGGAAAGAAAATAACATTTTAATCATTTTTGCATTTTTTTTTGTTTCTCTCATCATGAAATTTTTACGCTCCTTTACGCCCCTCGAGGATGATTGTTTTGACTGGGCGACCCGAATTCGAATCATGGACTTCCGCCGTGAAAGTTGAAGGTCCTTGAATCCGGACATCAAATATGCCCAAACAATCAATCGCATATATTAAACAATATACTAGTACAGTAGTACCTAACCTTTTTAAGTGCGAAACTCTAGTGTAGCAAAATTTTTTTACGGACTTACCTAAATTAAAATGAAAAAAGTTTGTTGTTTATATATATATATATCATATCAAATCATACCGTTTATTAATATTAGATAGTTACAATTATATTTATAATCCTATTATAATATTTAATTATCAATGCCATTTTCAAGACAAAAATTAGTTTGCTCAAGACACTCATTTAATGGGAAACTTGTGCCTGATGCTTTTCACATATTTCTTCTATGTTGGGGCCTGTACAAGACTAGACTACCCTCATTTCTTCAATATTAATAGCAATTCCTTGTAATTTATCCAATTACTGCGGAACACTTTCGAAATCCTTACGGAACACTCATGATGGGGAACACAATTGGAGAATCAGTATTAGTATATTTTCTCATGGGGCATTGTTTAAATAATAAAGCTAGACAAGAATAATATTGTCTTTTTCGTGCGTATTTTTTTATTAATAAATTCCTTTATAAGTGTAAACATTTATACAAATTAACACTTATTTTTCAAAAGATACCATAAAAAAAAGGTTAAAATTTTTCAGGATAACCGAAGATAACCGAATCAAAAATTTTTTTATTTATTTATTTTATTGTTCTCATTAAAGGCTTTTATAAGCATTATATTATTAATAATAACTTTAATATATATTATCCATTAAATAATAGTCTTGGTCTTCGAACTGTTTATGTAATGCTGTCATCTTTTTGTTTCAATATCTAAATACTTTTCAATGATGTGAATAATTTATTAATACATTTCACTTTAGCCGTATATTTTTTGGTATAGGGCTTCGGTATTCTTCCTCTCATGAGTAACCTTGAATTTAAATACAAATCGAAAAACCCACTTATAATTGTTTCTATTCAATAATAAATTATATATCTATGAAATAATATATGTATCGTTCATTAACTAACATAAATAAAAAATATAGAATCGAACCCGGACCTGTTATTTGCCGAGCGATCGTCCTGATAAACACAAATACCACAAATAATGTTTATTCTGATATAAGAAATAATTTCATTTTAAATAAGATTTTTTTTTAGAAATGTCGTTTCTTGTTTTTATTTTCCCACAATAAAAAAGAGATGAAAACAGTTTTTTTTTTTTTTTTTTTTTTTTTTAAAGCAACGCAATATATATTAATTAAAATAAATTAAAGGAAGCTAATAAATTTCGAGAAATTTTTAATTTCATTCGCCTCTTGCTAACAATAATCTTTTTTTCTAGAAAAAAGGGCAAAAAGAGAAGGCAAGATAAGCAATGAAACAGCTTGTATTTATGCCCAGAAGTGGTCAGTATGGATGTGATATATATATCATTGAAAGTTGTATGTATTTCACATCCATACTGACCATCTCTGGGCAAAATACCACTACCAAATTGGACAATTTTGAGTTTATATTGACCATCAAGGGCTGTTTCATTGCTTATCCCGCCTTCTCTTTTTGCCTTTTTTTTCTAGAAAAAAGATTATTTTTAGCAAGAGACGAATGAAATTAAAAACATCTCGAAATTTACTAGCTTCCTTTAATTGATTTTAATTAATATATATTGCGTTGCTGTGTTGCTTTAAAAAAAAACTATTTTCATTTCTTTTTTATTGTATATATATATATATATATATATGTGTGTGGAATAATGTTTTCCCGGGTTGGCCCGCGTTGATTGTTGAGTTAATCTCAACACATACAACCAACCGCGGAAACCTTCCAGAACATATATATATGGACTAAAGATGGACCAGTAAACCTCGTTCAAAACGTCTTATTTTCGAGTTTTCCAAAGACTGCCATTGTTAAATTAAATTAATTAATTAAAATAAATAAGGACTGAATTTAAATGGTCTCCTATGCCAAAAGGACTTGGAAAAAAAAAAGGCGGCCTTATTGCTGATCCCGACTTTTCCTTTGTTATAATCACAACATATCAACAGCTCTCTCTAAAAAAAAAAATCGATTAACAATTTAATTAGGAATAATTAAATATTTATGTAAATATAATATATTTTATTATTATAATTTTGAAATAAGTTTAAGAACTAGAAATGAATTTATTGGTAGTTTTTTTTTTTTTTTTTTTATTAATAAATCGCTTTCTACAAAATTCTATTAACCAATTGGAGGATATTAAAAAATATTTTTTGAATTTTTTATTGGCGTAATGAATTATTAATATATATTAGTATTAATAGAAATTCATATAAACGAAAACAATGAATGGACGGTTGCCTAAAAGCCGGGGGTTCTCACAATTAATTTAATATTAGATATTTATCTTTTTCAATGGAGGCGATTGTCAGCAAATTAAATTGAATATTCTTTATGAAATATTATAATAATCTCAGGAATCTCATGGAACATTATGCAATGACAAGTATAATAACATCTGAAAGAGAGATCCATATTTAATTAACACTGTAATTATTCTGATGGAGGCGAGTTCAGGGGTGTCAAATTAAAATGGATTTGTGCTTTACTTGACGGGGGCTGAACAGACGTATCGAGTGTTTTGGCCACTTGGAGCAAAAATAAGTGAAATTGATGTCAAATTTTTTTCTTGTAAGTTTTTTTTCACCTATCTTTTATCTCATGTTCTAGCAAACTTCGATTCAATTTTTATTTTCCTTAAAGTTTTGCCTCACGTGTAGCAAAGAATAAAATATATATTATAAATATATATTCTCCTTTGATAGGTATAGTAAACGTATAGTTTCTTATCAATAAAAGGACATGCAGTGTAATATTTTAATTATTATCAGGTGTCTAAGTGAGTTAGATATAGAGGTATAATAAATATGGTATATTAAAAAATATAATGCTCCGGTCGAAACATAAAATAATATCATTTGGTGGAACATTACATTACAATTGACTCGTTCCCATTTGGTCTAATGACACCAAAATATGTTTTTTTTTCCTCCACTTATGAGCATCATTCCCTCCTTGAAATAACGGTCCTGAAAACATTGGTCTATTTAAATTTTAAAAATATTATATATTAGCTATTTGAAAAATTTTTCAATTTAAATTAAAAAATTTTATTATAAAAATTGATATTTAATATAAGTTAATTGTAGTTATTAAGAACAATAATTTAAATTTAATTACTTTCTCTCACCTATTTCTTTTTCAATTAAATTTTTTCATTTTGTCTAAAAAAATTAATTGTTAGTAAAATATTAATATTAATATTTTTAACTAGACCTTTTCAAATATTTCAAAGGGTTTTAGTTAGAATAAAGAGAAATTTTAAATAACCTCATTGTTTGATAATTGGAGATTGATTTTTACCAGAAGTTGTTTGATTAGATAACAAAAAATTTTATTAAATAAATGAATGTCTAATATAAACCATGACCATAGACAACCGGAAACTTGATATTGATACTTATTAAACATAATTGTAAATGTTTTTAAATTAAATTTTACTTTTCATTCATTATATGAATATTTAATTGACTCATTTGAATTTTTAAAGAAAATAAATTTGAATATCATTTTACGTACCGGTAGCATAATTTAATAAATTTAAAAAATAAATAAATTCAATTAATTTGTTGAAGAATATTATAACAGATTTGAAAACATTTTTAACTCTTTAAAATTTATTTATATATTTATACTTTTTAACAAACTCTGCTTATGTTCTACACAAATTTAAATATAACATTATATTCAAAATTTGAATATATTTTTTTTCATTAATTAAAAATAAAAACGCAAATATAAAAGCTAATTAATTTTTATTAATTGCAATTAATTATTTTATATTTAGAGAACTTTTCCATATGGA
This sequence comes from Anisolabis maritima, assembly GCA_010014785.2. Lineage (NCBI taxonomy): Eukaryota > Metazoa > Arthropoda > Insecta > Dermaptera > Anisolabididae > Anisolabis > Anisolabis maritima. Next base: position 7,236 of record JAAAKE020088788.1, on the reverse strand, counting down.
ACATAAATTGATGCAAAGAGCTGATTGGTAAATTACAACAACAAAACCATTCTAAAATCAATATAAGGGAAATTTTGAATTTAAAATAATTTAACCGATAATATTAATTAATGAAAAGCATATTGTTTTCCTCTAGAAGCTTTTTTTTAAACTTATTTATACTTTAGACTTATAAGTACTTTTTGGATATAGTCAAATGCCTATTTTTTAGGAAAGGGCCAATTTCAAATTTGAAAATATATCTTGGCGAATATCGAAAAATTAAGCTCTCTGGCGAAAGTTTGAAGTGCATATTTTTAACTATTTCAGACTTTTAGACCTATTGGTGCCTTTTTTGCCTTTAAGATAAAGAAAAATAGAAAATATTAATTTAACACATAAAACATGTTATTTTAAAATATTTAAAGTGTCATGGTAAAATATTTATTTCTGTAAAATATTTATTTCTATAAAAATGAAAATATTTTTTTCTTTTAAATATTCTTTAAAACCCGAAAAAGGATCACTTTACCAATGTGAGTTAAGAGGAGGCAGAGGTTGACTTTTTTTAATACTGAGTATATACTAAAAGAGTTTTTTTTATTCCTTCAAAAAATGCTTAAACAAATTTCTTCGATAAATTATAAATGAAAAAAAAAAAATATTTTTACAAATTCAGTTTTTCTTTCAAATTTAGAACGCCTTTTTTGCCCATTTTTAATAATTTAGGTTTTTTTATTTCCTTTTTAGGCCTTAAAACTGATTTTTTTAAGTGCTTAAACAAACGAAGTTGATAAACCTTATTTGAAAACTATTACCTATTTTGAATAAGCCCCTACAGCCATTTAAAAAAGACCATTATTTAAAATGCATTAAAAAACTCGCGAAGCACTAAAAAAGAGGGGGTCGCTCATCTACAAATAAAACTGCGACCGACCTTGCAATTCAAGTGAGGTAGAGACGAGAAAAGTCATCTTCTCCCTCTCTTAGAGACAAAATGGGAAAGCTAGGGAAGCAGTCCGAGATGTCATCTTTAGACTTTCACAGTTTTACAATGAGGATAAGATTTTTCCAACTTCCTAGACTTGAATATAATTTATTTAAAAAAGAATTAAATTTTATACAATTATATTTTTATTAGCTTTCTCAAAAAAAAAAAAAAAAAAATTAATTTTTTTCTTAAAATAAATTTTTAGTTCTTAGGGGTTTCCGATTAATTTTCACATTTAGATGATATTTCCGATCCTATATAATTATAATAGAATTTATCTTATCTCAAAATTGATATGATAAAATGAAATAAACAAAAAAAGTTTTTTAAAATGCTAATCAAGATATTTTTTAAATTAAGTTTTTTTAGAATTTATGTTTAAGATTTAAAAAAATATTTGTTAAATTTGTATTTTGGAACTTATCATTTGATTATGGAGAGGTTGTGAGTTTCCGGAAATCGCGACCCGAAATGCTTCTAAATTATTTGGGGTCTCACACTGATTAGAGAATCTAATTAACCATTAATAATTCAAACCTTGAACTAAATAGACCTTCATATATTATTCACTTGAGATTATTGAGAAACCTCATTTTAAATAAAAATAATGATGATATGTACGAATGGTCTTTAAAAAATAACTAAATAAATAAATGACCCAATCACCGACACAATAAAGGATTATATAACCGTGATTAGAAGCGAATCTGCATATGTCCTAGAATTTATTAAATGTTCTTCTTTAGAAGTGCATAAATTTTACTTTTCCTACGGTTATAGATTATAAAAGAAGAACGTATGATACTCGTGCCATATTTTTAGTCTCCGAGGCCAACAATACAAATACGGTACTTCTTTTAGCTTCCTTTATTACCATTTCAGTCTCCGTTAACAAACTTTTTGTATTCATCAGTCTATCATGTTGGCAGACAAACATTTGGAAGTTTCCTAGTGGTTTCCGAAGAGTTAGAAATCAAGACAAATGAAATTTAACTAGAAAAGTTTTTGCAAATAACTTCTATTATCTATCTTTAGTTGAGTTTTTTTGTCTATTTATTACTCTTTTTATCAAGAATGAGCATTGTAAAAAAAATACACATTCATAGGTTTAAGGTAAAAAATTGAAATATTTTAGAAATTTCTTAATTATATAAATAAATATGTTGTTTTTAATTAAAAATTAATTTTGCGACCCCAGTGGGGGTTCATCAGGATTATATAATAGTATTTTAATTTTAATTGTCCAACTTACTTTCAACCAACTTAAAATTTCTTAAAAACGATTATAAAGTTTTTCTAATTTATTTATAACAAAACGATTATTATAATAAATTACCATTTATCTAATTAATTAAAACATTTAAATATTTAAATGAAAATAGGAAATGATTTATTTTTTATGTTAAAATATTTAACTGGGACTTTATTAAATTTCAGCTCTTTTATTTGGTCTTCAATATCGAAAAATTTTTCGGAGAGTTGATGAATATTAATTTATTTTTCCTTATTCTCTTTTCAGTCAATGTGTGTTAAAGTGACATGTTGGAGTGACTCTGGAAAATTTATTGTAGTGGATTTCCGTTTCCTTCCCCAGGTGATGCTACTAATGGTAGTTTTTGATAATTTTGATAATTTTTTGTAAACTGAATTTGAACCTGCTGCTTGAATTCCCATTAACCCCAATAGACATTCAATTCTCGACCTATCAATGCAGTTATCATTAATTCTTCAAAGACTGAAAGGCCGATCTTTTTCTAAATGACTGTTATCTTCCCAACTGAGTGTGACTAAACTCAGTAGAGTTTATTTCTCTAAACAGAATGTTGTACTTCTCGCTTTAACTTCGCTTCCTTCTTTTTAGTTTCCTTCCTATCTTTTTCCTTGAATTTTTTTTTTTTTTTTTTTTAAATTGTAAATAATTATTTATTTGGACAGAAATCCTAGTAGTAGACAAACTAAAATAAGATTTTGCTGCCAAAATAATTTCATTTAGCCAGTCGTTATTAAGAAAAACGCGGTTTTAAACTCTTTGAATTCGAGAACCTCTTTTATTTGATTCTAATTTGACCTGACATAAATAGCATTTTTTTTGTCTATTTCAATTTATTTCGCTTTAATGTCTGCGATTGAGTGTCAAAATTTGAGGCGAGGGTGCAAAAATAGATATTTTTAATATTACAATTTAATTTTTGAATTTTACAATAAAATATACCATTGAAGTTCAAGAAAAGTTTTCAAAATTAATCTGTTCAAAAAAGTTTTATAAAAACACTACCTAGTCCTGATTTTCTAAGACCACTCCTTATCCATTACACAGGCGATTCCCTTGTGTTCCTAGGAAAGGACAAAACATCTTTATAAGGAATCGAAGAGAGAACCGATTCAGAAATACTATTGACGAACTTCTCATCAGATTCAATCGGGTCTACATTATGAGAAAAAGCTGTTTTGTTAAGAAGATAAATTCCCTTGATAAAGATTCCAATTTGCTTTGCTTAACTTCCACCGATGATCACTTAATTGTTTAAGAAACTAAGGTGAAATGTATTGCAATGAAGACAATATAAGGAATGGTCGATAACAAAGGAAACATCTATAACTTTCCAAGAAATCATAGGAGCTAATGCAGCACTAGTAATGATTAAGTCCATAGGAAAGGAATTCCTATAAGGATGTATAATTATACTGTTGCAACCATTATTGAGAAGTTTTAAGTTATCTTGTCGATTTTAACTATAATAACTTCCTTTCAAACATTCTGAAATGAGCATTACCACGAAGATGAATGTGCGTTGAAATCACCGGCAATAAATAGATTACCAGACACTTGATCAAACGTTCTCCTCAATTTACTGCAATTTATTACAGTATTTGATATGACGTATTTTGAGAAGAAATTAATTTTAAAGATTGGAAATCCTGCATTCTTATTTAATTATGCTGTTATTAATTTATCTTTCTACACTTCAAATTTTTTTTAATATCCATATCGTCTTCCATCAGTTTCCTGTTGAAAAAAAAGGCAAGGAAGCTGAAAGAGGATTAGAAATGATAGGATGAGAGTTCATCTGAAGTGAACATGTGAGGTGAGGATGCTGTATTCTACTAATGTAATTATTATACCAAGACTTCTTCTATACTATATAACGAGATTTCTTACCGGCGGTTTGAATTCTTCAAAGAAACTACTTTCTTCTTGTGACTCACGCTTATATTGACCGAAACAGAATAGGCATTTTGAATAATAAAAGGCGGCAATTCTATATTTGTAGTTCATGGGGGGAGGGGCTGGGAGATTCCATTTTCGTCGGCATATTGTTGATAGAAATATTTGGCTTTTGCCGCGGAGCTGATCCTCCCGGTTGCACCCCTTTTGCCATCCCTGGGTCGAAGTTACCTGAGTATAATAAGTGTTATTATGACCAAAAGGAAGGAAAACAAAAAAAGAAAAGCGATGACAGCACTACTTTCCAGACTGCAGCAAATTACTCTATTACAAGTTAAAATGATTAATTTTAAAAGATGATGTGAAGGCATAATAATGGTTTCTTATTTACATTCGTTTAAGAATTACCTAAATCATATTCAATAGAATTTTAAGCCGTACAGGTATAAATACGCCTATATATATATATAATGGAGAGTATTAAAAACAGATAACAGAAAAAATCCACATACTGATATTAGCTGCTCTCCCGCCGCTTTTGAATGTCGTTATATGATATAGCTATCAATCCATGCAATTTTAATTTAATATGTATAATTCTTATAGTAATCCTATATATATATATATATATTTTTTTTTTCTATCGAGATTTAAATGTAGACTTACTGATAGATATAATATTGATAATTTGTTTTTATTCAAAAAAATCTATCCATCTATACAATTTTTTATGTCCTCGTTTCATTTCACTGCATAAGATGATATTAAATTTTCAAAAAAATTTTACTGGCAAACTACTTTTTTTTTTTACTTTCCCTTATCTATACATATAATATTTATTATAAAGAGAAAATATTGCTTTCGCAAAAAAATTAGATGTCTGAATTTTTTAATTTTTTGATCGTTCTTCCCGATAGACAAATGTCATTTATATTTGTCGTTCTTATTAAGGTCAAGTAGGGATTATTTGTTCTGTAGTTGTGATGGTAGTCCTGATACTGATACCAATTGACATGCTCTGAGTCATATTTCATTTATGTTCGTTCTTTTAAGACTCTCCTAATTTAGTTTTGTAAAGCTAACGATGAAATCTCAGTGGGTTAATTATAAATTTTTATTCAAAACATTTTGATTTTCATGTTTCGTATTTAAAAAAATTTTTAAAATTATTTATAATTGAATTCTAAATTCTTTAGTTTTTTAGATTCTCCGGTTTTACAAACTAGAGTTCTGTTTTCCTAAGCTCCAATGTCTCCAATGTCTATAAGATACATAAAATTTGTTTGAACCAAACATTAATTATATTATCATTTTTAAGCCCACTGATTAATTTTTTATTATTTTCCCTTAAAAAAGTTTTTGTTGGACTTGTTTAAACTCAACCGAAATAAGCTAAATAAGTTATAAAAATGCGTTTTACACTTCTTCAATAATGGACCGATAATCTCTTAATGATTCTCTACGAAAATATAAAATCTTAAATATTTGAACAAAAGCTTTTAATTATGAAATTATTTAATAATATATGCAAGTTTTTCTCAATCTCACTACTAACCTAAAGACCCACCATATATAATGTAAAAATATGTTATCTATCTATCTTTTGATCTATATACAATATAGGATCTACCGGAAAGTTCTGTCAGATTTTTAGAATAATATAATAAATGTTAATTTAAATTAATAATTATTGTTATATCCTTATTTTATAAATTGCGCGTCACATTTTAAGACCTTTCTCCATCGTTGTATTCACTTAATTAGAATTTTCATTTGATCTATGGCAGTGGTTCCCAACATTTTAAGCATCAAGTACCGGTAAATTTTAGTCATAAGGAAAAAAAAAAAAATTTTATACACATTATATTTTTTGTTATTACTTTATTCACTTGTTGCATACCGATAGCTTGTCGCTCGAATATCGGTTCAGATACACATAGCACAGTTTGGGAACAGCTGAACTCTGGCTTCTGGATAGACACAATAAATTAATTTATATTTATTTTAAAGAAATAATTATATATGTAAATTTTAGAATGAAAAAGTAAATAAATAAAATATCCAGGAATAAGCTGAAATCAAAAAAGTTTATGGTGATTGGTAGTAAGATTTTGTCTTTGAAATTAGGTCCACTCTTTGATCCAAATGGACCCCCTGCCTCCCATTTTGTAGTTTTTGAGAGCAGACAGCATGAAAAATAGTTTAATAAATTTTTTTATTTTCTGTAATATTTTCATTGTTTAAATAAAAACATAACACAAACCTGAAACTGACCGTTTTTTTTTTAAATTTCTATTGTACATATTTAAACGTGTTAAGATCACCATTTTTATGTTTACTGATTACTTACTATCTTATTATTTTAAGTGAATGCAACGAAATTCCTTTTTTTTTAAAAATTAGTACTAGTTTTATTGAACAAATCTAGAGGAAGTTCTAAATGTTGGGAAACCATTTCGTACATCCTGCATGTATTGATTTAAAAGGGTTATTCCTTTTTATGATGTCAGATTAGGTATTAATATATAACTGGGTATCTCGTGATGATAACGTGGCCTTCCCCCACTTCTCATGGACCAATAGAGAAAACAAGATGGCAAAGATCACCCCCCCTCTCTCTCTCTCTCTCTCAAGCTCTTGTGATTGACAACCAGAGTATAAACGAAATGTTTGGTCAATTCGGACCGACAGGCTCGCCTCCATGTTGACAGTCCCCCCATCCCCACGGAAATTTTTATTATGGGCCAATGACGACATCATCAAGGAAAAACATCCTTTTGTTTAATACGAATCAATGAATTAGGAAGTAACAAAAAGTCATCAATTACCAAAATTTAGTTTATTTTTAATATTCTAATTAAAATACCTCTAGTTTTTTAAAGTACTAATCTTGAATGACCTTAAAATATGAAGAATATTTTTTAAATTTATCTTTTAATTTAATAGATATAACATTATTAGAGAATTCGAGTTGAGAAGTTAAGTGTAACAAAATTTAATAAGATTTGATTAATAATTTAAAGTATTTGATGGTGGACAAACTAGAGTGATATAATTCCAATAGTTGAAGATTCGTCATTAAATTTTAGTTGTTCTAATA
>JAAAKE020088777.1:0-21338 GCA_010014785.2 Anisolabis maritima | reverse complement strand
GCTGGTTCACATATAGAAGAGAAAATAGGACTGAATAATGCCTATTAATAACATCAGAGGGCTTTCTTTTGACAAATCCCTGGCTTTGAAGCTGACCGAAACGTCACCATGGGCATTTAAATAAAAGAAATAATACTAGCTGCATGTTTTCTTTACCTTTACTACATATAAATCTATAAATGAGATGAATTATTGGAAATTGTTCCAATTTATTATATCTTTCGTTTCAAAATTCGAAATCTAAAGCTCTTTTCCAAAATTTGTATCTTTTAAATTCTGTAAGAAACCATCTTAAAGGGGAAAATTGGAATAGAAGAATGATCTTCTGAAAAATTTTATTTCTATCTCAAATATTGATCTATTATTTTGCACTAAATCAAAAATATAACATTTCCATTAAACATGGAGACGAAAAAGACAATGAATTTGAAGAAAATCCCAGAAAATGCTCAACAAAAATCATTTCATTTGTCCAAAACTAATCAAATAAGTGCTTGAGAAATAAATAGTCGGATCTCCAATTTGGTATCTAACCTATAAATTTTATCCAGGAAATTTCAGCTAGAAGATGAAGATGAATCATTCTTACAACAAATTCGCTCACTCACTGCCCCCCCCCCCCCCAAAAAAAAAAATTAGAGATTAGATTTATTTATGTAATATTAGAATCATAGCATTTACCTCTCACCTGCTTAAAGAATTGATTAAATACTAATATTAACTATTAATTAATTAAAAACTATAAAAGATTGTTTTTAACTTACGAGCTAAAATATGGCCTCCATCCGCTGAAAAGAAGGTTCCAGGTTCTATTTGATCTGAACAAGTTAAAACATCTTGCTTATCAATAGCATTCTTTTGTTGTGTTTTATTATTGAATCTAAAATTACGTAGACATCCAACAAATGAATGATTAACTCGCTGAAAATGGAATTATTTTTATATTATTAAATCTTATAAAAAAAACTAATATTTTTTACTTCAGTAATATCGAAACTTACCAGATTTCCTTTTACTTTTTCACTAATTTCTGCCGGCACTCCGCCAAGATAAAGTGGGGAATTTAGATTTAACGTTTTTGAATCCCCTTGACTAGAACCTCTTATTGGTACATCATCATCGATTATAAGTTGTCCATTAATTTTGTCTCTTGAAAATATTACACGGTGCCATTCACCATCATCATAACGAGCTGTTGATGTCAAATTTGCTCTTCCAGAACCACAATCAAATAAATAATGAATCTAAAAAAGGGAGATTATATATTTTCTTTAATAATTAAAAAATAAAAATAAATTATTCTAAATAATCAACTTTAACACTTTAAAGACTGATTTGATTCCCTATTATCTTATAACTAATTCAAAGTATTAAAAAAAAAAAAAATTTCTTTAAAATGTATTATATTTTACCTAAAGGAATGTTATTTATGTCCCTATATAAAACAATAACTTACACGTCCTTGCGACATATAGAGACCAATAAAATCCTTGTGTTTTTCATCTGCTCCATAAACTAAAACGCCAAGAGAACGCGTTGTGCGGAATTCTAGTGTGAATTCATATTTGGATTTCAATCTATGTACATTTAGATTATATGATACAAAACTATTTTTGGCAGTTCCTAAAAAACAAAAATTATATCATCAAATAATAATTATTAATATGTCGTACATAATAAAAATATTTATATCAATTTTAGTTTTAAAAAAAATATACCCTCCCCCCCCTCATGAAAGATTAAAGATTTTGACATGGTCAGTATTGATAACCTTAAAAGTCAAGGAGTGTGGGTAAGGATCCCAGGAAGTCCGATGAAAATTATTTAATTCAATTGGATACCAATTGTAAATAAATATCCCTAGATAATATGTTTCGTTAATTAAATAAATTTGTAATTTTCTAAATGCAGAGGAGATTAAAAAAAAGCGCGGGGGGGGGGGTTTATAAAATAAATAAATATAAATCTTACCAAAAAGGAACCCATGAGCTGCAGGTGTTACAGAATTATCCTCCGAAGGATACAGAGGTAAAGCACAACCGCTTACTGGAGTGGGAACTGGTTTTGGAAGTTCGGGTGTTATTTCTTCAAGCTCTTTATCTTCTTCAACTGAAGCTAAAGTACATACATTTATTAATATTATACAAGTGTGAAATTTTAATTAGCAGAATTGAAGGAAAATCTGTAATTTGCTTACGTATTATAGGTTTTGGTTGTTGTTCTTCTTCTTTGGTAGGGACCGGAAGAGGTACTGGTCTAGGTCGACCTTCTCCTGGTTCGCTAGGTTCATGATCTTCGTCCACTAACTGAGTTGTTTGGGCTAGGAAAAATTACACATTGTATATAAAATGCATCTTGAAATAAAATATGTCAATTTTAGAATTTATGAATTTTTCTATTTGTCAGTAATTTAAAAAATTTTTATTCTAATGAATTCTTTTAAAACTAAATTCATTAAATCCATAATTTGTGGAATTAAAACAAAGTCTTTTAAAACAATTTTTTAAAAATTCACTATCACGACTCATCTTAAATAATTATTTTACTCACCAATTGGATGATCAGTTGCTGCTCCAGGAACAACAGCTTCAGTATCACATACACCTAAGATTGCATGTAAAGTATCACTGGCATTGGCAAAATTAATGAATTGACCATTCACAGTTCCGTCACCAAGACAGCCTACATAAGGAGCTATTGAAGCAGCCCCATCTAAATAAAGATTAAAATTTTCTGGAAAACCTCCCAAATAAAGTCGACCAAATCGGAAATGAAGAGTTTCTGGAGCTGGATCAGATCTGGAAAAATTAAAATAATTATTTGATTAAGATACTTTAGTTTTGTACATTGATAGTTTAAATTAAGATTCTTTTTAAAAATAATAAAGTGATGAGTAGTAAAAACCAAGAGAGGAATATTGTCCATTGTATTTAAAAAATAAATATTCATAGTCATTTCAAACAATTGCATTAAGTTACTTATTTATAATTATAAAAATAATAAATATAAATATATAAAAAAATAAAATAAACAAAATATATTTTTACTTGAACATTTCGAAATCATCGATACTAAGCCAGAGTCCATCGGGATCATGTGATGCACTTACTACGTGCCATTCTTCATCTGCATAGTTAGATCCTAAAATCAAAATTTAGATTTTTTCATTCTGCATCGAAGGGCACATTGGAATTTCTTTAATGAATAAAAAATAATTTTACCTGCCCCTGAAGAAAGTTCTTGTCCTTGACTTCTTAAAATCAAGGCACCTTGCAACAAAGATAATGAAGCAACATTTGTTTGTTCACGATCTGAAGCATACCAAATAAGTCCATTTTGCCGAGAAGTTCGGAATTTAAGATTTACTTCTAATGGTGTATTTTCTGTAGAAATGTTAGGCCAATTCACATAACCAGGAGCTGTTTCACTGAATGAAACCAAAGAGGCGACCTTAAAAAGAAAAAAATTTCTTTATTTTTCTTTTCAATATTTTCAAAATTCTATCAAACATTTTTCCAAACCTTAAGAGGACAACCAGGGGTAGTTCCATATGTTTGAACTTCACTTTTACTCAGATCAATAAAAGTACCACTGAAAGAAACTTGATCAATACAACCATCTAATGGAGTATTAGTTACTGGCTTGAAAATATGTTTTCCTTGATAACCACCAAAATATATGTAATCGGATATAAAAAGTTTTTCTTTAGTTCCCACACCTTCTTCATTAAATACTTGTTTATTGTCAATTTTAAGAACTCCCTGACGGCGTTGCCGGACTGCTTCAACCAAATGCCATTTGTTGTCGTTCACAATTTGAGGGGAATGTAAGGTAAGAAGGCCATCTCCAAGATCGAACTAAAAAATTAATTCGTTTGTTAACTCAATAAATTGTTTTTAATGGATATATAGATAAATTAACAAACCTGATAAACAAGATTTCCGTCTTTAAGTTCAAGAGAAATAAAAGTTGAACTTTTTCCAGTTAAAAAGAGAAGGCCATCTTTAGCTCTAGTTTTAAATCGCATTGATATAGATATTCTTTCCTCGAACAGGTAGATATAAGGATCTGAAGGAATCAAAGCATAACCGCCTCCATCAAAGCGTAAGCCAGTTGATGGTTGTAGATTTATTAACACATCTCTGGAAATAATGAATAACAATTTTATATTTAGATTAATTTATTATTAATTATTAAGATTTTTAATTCTCCACTATCAGCCCACCTCTTTTTTTTTTACGTTTATTCCATATTTTCCTTCGCCCCTTCCCTCCCTCTAGATTTTAGGGTCCCGCTAAATGTTTTTGGATACAGAGGGACAAATTTGTAAAAACGGGACTGCCTTATCTAAAACCAAAAAGGTGGAGCTAATCTCTCTAAATGGCATCCTAAAAAATACATTTTTACCTCCCATGTTGACCCTAAGACCTTAAAGAATCAAACATTTTGGTATCTCTATCTGGGCATATTTTATCCAAAGTGTGATCCTTAATTTAATCTTAGAGCTACTTTTAAACTATATTAAATTTATAACTATTCACTTCTTTTGCTTGCTTCATTATAATATACCATACCTTTCTCTAGCTCCTTGGATATTATTTTCAGCATCAACGAAATTCCATAACGATACTTGTTCACCACCTATTACTAATTCTTCCATCTGACCTTCAAAATCATTATATATAACATCAGGTTGCATTTGGAAATTAGATGGATAACCTCCAGCGAAAATTTTAGATAATTCCGGACTTAATTGGAAGATAGAATGTCTTCCAGTTACAACTCCTACTTTGTCAATGGCAAGTGGGTATCCATTCTCTTCTTCTTCTCGGATAGTTAATTTCACACTTTTTCCAATTCTAATGAAAAAAATAATTGTTTAATTAAAATATATATATATACAACGTATATAAATAGAAATAATTTTACCTATCTACAATTACTTGATACCAACGATTATCATTCACTTGCTTATCACTAATAATTTTAGTAGCACCTCCTCCAAGATCCATAACTACCAATGGATAACCATTTTCAATCATAATAGCCATAAAATCATCCTTAAACAAGAATTAAATTGTAAAATAATGTTTTCATAAAGCTATAATAAAAACAAATTTATTATATTACAGTTTTGACCCGTCGTAATTGTTTGTTAGTTCCCATTTCATTGCCGATATATAGAAGTAATCCATTTGGTTGTTGTGTTCGGAAATAAAGAGATACTGTTGATGATGTAGTCATTGAAACAAGACTTCGAGGATTTCTCAGTTGAAGAGTAGTATTTGGATGGAATGTTAATCCTACTTTAATTCTTAAAAAAAAATGTGGAAATCAAACATTACAGAGGCATTTTTTTAAGTAATTTTTCTTTTTAATAATATCTACTTACCCATTTGCCAAGTTTCTTGCTAATGCAATTTTTTCTTTTAATTGAGCAATTTTATTTGCAACAATATCTTCAGCATTTTTAATATCAGGTTTTCTTGCGTCTAATGTGTTAAGTAATTCATTAATATTGGGCATTACGGTTGACAATTTCAAAACTAAAAGGATAAATTAAATATTAATATTTCTTTAAATTTTATTAGTAATAAATTCATGTTTATTCTGATTCCTCCTGTTTTCAGAAATACTAGAAATTTTATTTTAAAAAATAGAAAATGTCAAAGTTAGTCTTAGCTGGGTCGAAACGAGTTTATCTTTTTTGTAAGCTAACTGATTAATTATCATGAGGAAAAAATTCAAGGAGCCCTGAACTAGATATTCGTTCCCCATCAAACGTATGTTTAAAAATTTTTATTTACAATTCCATCTATTTTCTCACTACATTACAAATGTTTATCAAAATCTTAAATATTCTATTTAAGATTTTTTATCAAATTCGATTTATCGAGCCAACATGCAAATATATTGGATAAAATATAGACGTTTTTCCAAAGATCTATGGTGTACTCGGGGTAATGTTATGTCAGCAGTAACAAGCCGTTATTTGTGTTGGTATCATATATTATTGATATTAATTATGACAAAATAACTTCATGCTGTTGCTTGGGTGATAACAGAATATTTAAATCAAAATAAGCGCAAAACTGTTTTTTCTTTCTTTCTCTCCCTGATATATAGCTTAAACAATAATTTCTTACTTTGATTGTGGGCATGTGTTTCACTTTTACTTGCATCATCTTGATCCCTTGGGAGTTGTTGAGCTTTTTTTAGGAAATCAGGAATTTGGTCTTTTAATTCTTCAATACTTTGAATGGCATTTAAAGCCAGTGTATTTGCCTGAGTAACATTGTTAATAGCTTCTTGAGCCTTAGGGCCTAATGGTTCTGCCGATAAATGTTCAATTGCTCTAAAAAATTGTTACAATCATTAAAAAATCAATTGGTAAGAAATTTTTATAATAATTTACTTTTTAATAGAATTTTCCAATTGATCATTGCTCTTTAGAAGATTTTTTGCTTGTTCAACTCTGTCAACAGTCATTTCAAGCTGTGGAATTAAAAAGTTTCGTGTAGTATTTAAAGAATCCATGGCATTTTCTAATAGAATTGTAGATGTAGAATGGGAATCTTGAGCATCGGTGGCAAGAGAAGTATCCTAAAAGCAAATGATTATATAATTTTTTTTAATCTTTTCGGCAGACTTAGACTTAAAACAAATCATATTTATTTTAATTACGATACAAATTATCCAGGCATATTTATTTCATTGGTATCCAATTGATTTAAATAAATTTTTATCAGATTGCCTGGGATCCGAACCCACACTTCTTGGCTTTTAAGGTTATCAATATTAACAATGTCAATATCTTTAACCTCTCGGCCATGGGGACCGGGATTAATGATTATATTATTTGAATTATTAATTATTTGGATTTAAGTAGTACCGTTGCATTAATAGCAGCGTCTGAAGCAGCCGTTAAAGATTCACGGGCTTCATCTATAGCTTTCACAATATTATTATAAGCATTTGCAGCGTCCACAGCACTTTGAGAGTTATAGGTAGATTCTTCAAGAAGTTGAGCCAATTCATTTGCCTAAAAATATTTGCCAATTTTGAAATGTATTTTTATACTTTCGAATAATATATTTCATAGAAAAAATTGCAAATGTTTTAAGAATTTTATTTAAAATTTTACTTTATCAGTTAAATAATCAGCATGTTGTTGTGCTCGGTCTACAGGCTCCCTAACTTCATGTAATTGCTGATTTTGTTCATCTATTGAATTTTGAATTTTTTCTTGAGATTCTTCATTAAACGAGGATGCAGCATCTTGTAGATCATCAAAGAATTTCTTGGCCCCTGATAATAACCAACTAGCATTGGCATTTATATCTCGAACCTCAGCTAATGCTGAAATCGACTCATCTTGAAGAGAATTCACCTTTTCAATATTTGATTTGACCTAAAAAAAAAGTGTCCATTAAATCATATTTTTGCAATAAAAGTGTCTCAATTTCAAGCAATATATTTATTTGCAAATGAAAATTTTTTTTGGATCAGACAGGCAGAAAGACTAATAGAGCATGAATAAAATCAAAATGAAAGTTTTTAATTGGGGAAAATAGTGGCGGGAGAAGAAATGGATTGAAAAACACCTGGTTTTATTTCTTCGAATTCCTTAATTTATAATATTTAAATTTTTTGATAATGTAAATAAAAAAGAAGCAAGTTATATATATTCATATTGGATGTAGGGCCGGTCAAAGAAAATTTTATGCCCCACACAGACCCCGGATATTGGATAGTATCCTCTCTCCTTAAGTTTATGTTCTCTTGAATTTTTCAATAGACTTTTGAGGTCATCATTCCATATTTCAATTTTGAATAGTTTATTTTTATCCTATTCTTTTTATAAATCATTATCAAAATATCCTAAAACAAACAGGTGACTATTCTTTTTGTCAAATTTTTGATCTGAATGAATAAAAATAATAAATGAAATAAAATAAATTTTAATTCTCTAATATAATTTGAAAGTGAATTAAACAGCATTGCTACAGGGTGGGAAATTATAAAAGTTTTTTAAATGTAGATAAAATATTTAAATTAGTACCTTAGAGGCTTTTATAGATCCATTAAGCTCTTCAACCCCTTGAGCAATTTGTTTCGAATTAAGACTCTTATCATCCAAGTCATCGAGTTTTTCAGTGAAATTGTTTATTTGTTTACTTAAATGGTCAATTTCATAACTTTGATTTTTCACTGGCTTATTAAATTCTTTAGTGCGTTCTAATATAAACCTAGCCCGTAAAAGTTCTTTTTCAGCTAGGCTTCGTGGAATTGAAACGTTGCTCCTACTTTCAATTTCTTTAAGTGCATTTTGGGCCTCTTGGACGGCAAATTCGAGTTGGCCTCCTGACAAATAAAGAAAACAGATTAATGTTTAATATTATATTAAATATAAATATTATATTAATGTAATTTGATGGCTGAAATAAATTATTAAAATATTTTACTATAATATTATAAGTATTAAAAAAATACAATTATCTAAATATTTAAGTTAAGAACAAGTACTTTATAATTATAAGTTTGAATCAATTTTTGATTCACTTCCTTTTCCATTCTGCACTTGTTTTATATTAGTGGACTCTGATTCAAATTGCAACAACATAAATAATGTGCTTTTAAAATTAACAGTCATAATAATGAAACTATAATTATTTTCAAGTTTTTATATAGCATTAGTATTCCCTCCGTAAAATCAAGATTAATGAAAGAATTAAAAAAGGAAAAAAGTATTTTTTGTGAGCTTAAGCTAGAATTGAATTGAAATTCATAGATGAATTTAAAAACATTTGTAAGATCTCCCTTTTTACACTAAAACCTTTATTAGCGAAAATTGATTTTATTATTACTATTATTTACCTGAATCAGCTTCTAGAGTAAGTGAAAGATTTTCCAGCTCAAATATTACTTCATTAACTTTTTCCGCTGCTTCTTGCATGAGTTGTAAGACATCATTAGCATCTTCTCGAACTGTATTCGCACTTGGAACTGATTTAGCTGCATCTTCATTTACGTATTCCGCCTATATCAGTCAAATAAATAAATAAGTTCTGTGAGAGTTGGTTGAAGATTTTTAATTGGATGATGGAAGCGGTTGGCATCCAGGTGATAAAAATAAAATATTTTTATTCTGTAACCGACCGTCAGTCACGCTCATCTTCAGGGCCTTCAAACTTTTATGACAATTTTGTTTGCCCTGAAGCGGGACGGGCGCTCGAAACGTCGGCTATACTACATGGAGTGAAAATTCTCGGGACTCGCCACTATATGGCACCAGCCAAATGCCCATATGATTTTTAGAAAGTACCAACCTTCAAAAGATTCATGTCAAATTTTCATGACATTGTGACTATTTGACTCCGAGTAGATGCCATGTAAGGGACACTACTTTTGCATGTAAGACGCGTTTTCTAACAATCAAACAAAAACAGCAGCGGTCGATGATTCAGAGCCCGGTTTGAAACTGTTTCAGCGTAATCCAAATGAGTTTTTGTGCCGATTCGTCACAAGGGATGAAACATGGGTCCACAGAGCACACCTGAGTTCAAGAGGATGTAAAAAGTGAAACAAATTGGATATTTTGGAGTCCTTGACAAATCGTACTATATGATCCAAAAGTCTGAGAACCTTTGGAATAAATGTATCATTCTTGAATGTTGAAGAATAAAATCGATTTTTCACAAAAAAATGTTTTTTCATTGCTAGTTCCGGGAGTTTTCACTTCATGTAATATAATATAATTTTTTTATTTTTATCACCTGGGCCCAACTGGACTCCGTTATCATTCAATTAAATAAGTAGGCTATTTAAAAAGATATTTTTCAATTATATATATTATATATATTATTACCTGTCTAGAAAGAGCTTTTGCTTTTGATTCCAGTTCAGCAAGTTCAACAGATTCTGGCTGTAAATCTATTGTTGATGGATCGAGACTATCTACTTTAGGCAACAGTTCATTCACACTGTCATTAATATTAGAAAGCCTTTGATTTGTGAAATAACCCAAGGCTACATTCTGTAAAATACAATTTTATTTTCTAAAATATATATTGCTCTTACTAAAAATCAAATTAAAATTAATTTCATTCAAGGATAAGCATACCTCAAATTCATCAAGAGTGGGTGAAAGAAGCAGTTCGAGTTCATCAGTAACATCCAATAAGTTATGAGTACAGCTATTACATTCAAAACAGCCTTCGGTTTCAATAAGAACCCATCGATATGGACAATGATCACAGCGTTCTCCAATTACTCCAGGCAGACAAGTACATTGTCCGGTTAAGGGATCACAACCGAAACCAAGGGAATATTCTTCTTTACATCCACAACCTAAAAATAGTTAAACTCAATATTAGGTCTTTAGATAATTTTTTTAAAAATATACTTACTTATGCATCCTTCAGCTGTATATTCCCAAAATCCGGATATACATCGATCACAATTGCGACCAGTGACTCCAGGTTTACAACGACATTGTCCTGTATTATCATCACAATGTGTGGATTCACTAGCTAAACCACAATTGCAGGGCGTACAACCCTAAAATTAATATAAAAAATAATTTATTAATTATAATATATTTAATTAAATCAAAGAATGTCTCTTTCAAAGTTAAGTTTTCCAATGACATAAGTATCTTTTGCCATAAACATCGTTTAATCTATTAGATAACCTGTACCTTTTTCTCTTTTGTTGTTTTTCTCTCACTTATCTTTTCTAGATTTTTTGCGTTGGACCCCCCTAGTTCAATGTATAGCCAATTTAACCAAAATCCTTAGTTATGATTAATTTAAGAGAAAATCATAAAAAACTTAAAAACATATAAGAGTAAAGTGGACCTCAAACAATTTTTTTTTAGGAGGTGTGTGGGTAGGTTAATTTCAAAGATCATCTAATAAATAATTATTTTGTGAATTTTAATCAAAATCGTTAGAACGAATTTTGAGAAAATCGAAAAAACTAAAAAGAATCAGAAAAGTACTAGTACCCGTTGGCCGAATTTATTCCAAAGCTTCGAGGTGCAAGCAACGAAGGTTAATATAAAATTCCAAATTTTTTCGTTTTGAGATATCTTTTTCACACACAGACAAACAGACAGAGCATTTTGCGAGACCCATTTTTTTAGACCTCGTGGACCTCAAAACGTTTTTTGCGACCGCAATAAATTACAAATATATAGATAAGAGAAAGTAATATACTCACATTACAAGTTTTAAATCCATAATGATCTGTTTGGCATCGATCACAACGCGACCCAATAACATTTTCATGGCATAAACATTCTCCAGTATATGGCGAACATTCTCGCATTCCACAATTGTCGCAATGGCAACCTATTAAATAAAATAAAGATTTACAATTTTTATATAATATATATGGAAAAAAATTACTGCTTACTTTGACAATCTTTGCGTGTTATAGCATCTCCGAAGTATCCTGATGCACAAAGGTTACAAGCAGGACCAGAAGTATTATTCAAACAACGTAGACATTCCCCAGTAACACTATCACAAGATGAGGGATCAAGAGCATTGATATTTCCAGAACAATTACAGGTTTGGCATATCTCACCTAAAATTAAATATTTTTATCAATCTCTATCCGACTGCCATCATTTTCTAATTATAATACTAATATAATTCTAAAATTGAATGAAAGTAAAAAAAATGACCCCTTCATTTATCCAGCTCATTTCAATTTCACCTTTATTATAGTATTTTTATTTTTACCGGGTACATTGGGTCTTCCAAAGTAACCTGCGGCACAGCTTTCACATTTCGCTCCATAATATCCTGGTTTACATTCGCAAAGAATATGCTTTCCTGTAGAATCCACTTCGCAAGATGTTGCAAAACTATAATTCAAAAACATTTAAAAAATTGCAAATAATGCTTCGAGTTGATAGTTGATGAGTTTTAATTTCAAAAGTGAATTTTTAATATTTACTTATTTGAAGGAATCGGTAGAGGACAAGCGCAAATCAGACAATCACCCGGAGTTCCAACAGTTGCATCACCATGGTATCCTTCAGAACAAAATTCGCAATGATCGCCAGTGGTATCATGTTGACAATTCTAAAAATAATAAATTCAAATATTATTTAATAAAAATTTGTATATATAAATATAGGATAAGCAATACTTACAAGACATTTTCCGGTATTCACATCACATTCATTACTGTGACCATTACAT
Organism: Anisolabis maritima; assembly: GCA_010014785.2. NCBI lineage: Eukaryota > Metazoa > Arthropoda > Insecta > Dermaptera > Anisolabididae > Anisolabis > Anisolabis maritima. The sequence continues at coordinate 9,123 of JAAAKE020088777.1, read as the reverse complement.
TGACATTGTATACAGAAACCTCCATAAGGCCCTTTCTGTGATGAACGATAATAACCTGGGGCACAATCTTCACAAGACAAACCCATATAATTAGGTGGACATTGACATTCTTCTACTTCAAGTGCTTGTAATGTTCCTTCAACATATTCTTCAGATGATACATCTAATCCAACTTGCTCTAATCTATATAAAATAAAATGCTTTAATAATAATAAAATTTAAATTGTTAATATACATTTTACCTAGTTGTAAGACTATGTTCCCAATAGGTTGCTCTAATATAAATCGCCTCTAAGGACTGTAAAACCTGCATTAAATGTTCTCTTTGTGCCACTTGACCCTTAGGTAACAAAAAGTTACTTTCAACCAAGCGAAGGGAGGCATTATAATTTACATTTGAAGGAGGTTGTTCAAGAGCATAATGAAGAAGAATGATATTTTTGCCCTTGATAATCACATCAGGTCCAGCGACAGCGCTTCCTATAAGAATAGTTAAAAAAATTTGTTGAAATTTTAATGTTTGTGAAAGATCAAATGAGAATGAAAATAACTAACACTTAATCTATTAATTATATGGAAAAGTAAATACCGTGAGTCCCAGTAGTAGTATAAAAAATTGTATAATTGAGAGTGCCCCCATAAGCTGTTAATTGATTTCCATTATATCCATGAGGAGCAATAAAATAAACAATTTTTTCTTCAATTTCACTAAGATATGCTCCCACCATTTGATTCATTTGTTCTGGAATTGCGGAAAGGGGTTTGATAGAGTAACCATTTTCATCAAGAGCACCTAAAGTCCAGCCTTGCATATGCATTATCTATAAAAATAAAAAAATTTGGCTTTTAAATTCATTTAATAAAAAAAATTGTTTAAATATAATCTTAAAATTACCTGTCTTCGGAAAAGTTGTGCACTAGAACATCGAGTTGTTTTTCCTGAACACCAACATTTAGTACACCCGTCAGGATTGGATTCTTCAAGATTAAACGTTCCTTCAATGCAATGTTCACAAGATTGACCGATTACGTTCGTTTTACAAAGACATTGAGCAGTTCTCTGGAAATAAAATTAAAAGAATGTTAAAAAAAGTTTGCATCTCCGAAAATATTCTTTGATTTTTATAATATCCTAACAAACCAGCCCTACACTGCCTCAAACTTGATAAGGGGATGTGAAAAGAATATGATAGATGAAATACAAATCTTACCTGAGGGAACTCATGATCAAGACCGATAAAATTTATTTATTCATTTATTGGCCAAAAGTTAATTTTAATAAATGATAACGATTCTAAGTAGTGACCAGATTTTCGTGCAGTAACAAGTCAGAAAGTGAAAAAATACAGTAGTAGTAATAGTAGTAGCAGAAAAAATTTTTTGAGAAAATTATAATGTTATAAATAAAATTTTTTCAACAAAATCATAAACATAAGTGTGAAAAAAGTAGTTAAACTTACATACATATACTAAGTGCTTGATTTATGTTTTTGTTTAAAAATTTTATATAGAAAATTAAAATTTTTTCTGCACTTTCTGATTTGTCATTGTGCGAAAATCCGGTGTCTAATTATAATTAATTAATTTAAAGTCTATATGGTAAAAAAACTCATGATCGCTAACCATGAACCCTTGCAAGAATCTCATTAAGAATCTATCAAAGTGTTTTTATTATATATTCACCTGATCGCATATCTTTTCAATAGTACCATGGTGATTGCATTGACAGATTTCACAATAAGGGTAACCCCAGTTTCCTGGCTTACATTGATCACACTGTCGTCCAACCACATTTGGCTTGCAACTGAAATAATATTAATAATTTGTATTAAAATTGTTTGTTTTTGTTAGAATATTATTGGTATCAGTTAAGTAAGTTTACCTGCAACTTCCATTTAGCATATCACATTGCAAATTTCCATCTAAAACGCCATAAGGACTACAATTACATTCTTCACATCCAATAATTTGATGAAAGCCATAAGTGAAATCTTCGCACTGGTCGCATCGTTCACCTTTTACTCGTGGAGGACAAATACATTCACCTACAAGTGAAAAATATATTAAATATTTTTTCTCTTTGAATATATATATTATATAGAAAAAATAATTTATTTTATTGATTTTCTCACCGGTTTCTGGTTCGCAAAGTGCCGGACAATCACATCGTCGACAATCTGGGAATCCATAATAACCAGTTTGACAAGAATCGCATTTTCTTCCAATTACATTAGGTTTACATTCACATTGTCCTCCAAATTTGGCACAATTTAAACTTGTAGAACCATCAATGTCACATTGGCAAGGTAGAGCACCATTATTATATTCAGAAGTTAAGGAAAAAACAGAGTCTCGACAAAAACCTATAAGAGGAAAAATAAATTTTATAATTGCAATAATATAATTAAATCTAGTCTATTTGAAGTAAAAGAAGAAAATTTTCATTAAAAGACTAAGCAAATATTGGACAAGCAAGGTATTTTCTTATCTTTTCGGCATCTGAGGCCATCTAGACTTTAAACAGTATATATAATATTATTTACATTACAGTTATCCAGGCATATTTATTTATATCAATTGGAATCTAATTGATTTAAATAAATTTTCATCAGACACGGTATCCAAACCCATATCCCTTAGCTTTGATAGTTTTAAATTTTAACAATGTCAATACCTTTAATCTTTCCGCAAGATTGGGGGAATCATGGAATATTTAGAATTTGGATCCAATTAATTTTAAATTCGTTCCATTTTTTTATTTAAAATAATTACCTTCAACGTTTTCGTCAATGTAATATTGATCTTTGGTACATTGAGTAACAAAAGCTCCAGTATGATCTACTGGTTCCTCATTAAGAACATGATCAGTGAATTGTTCAGCAGGGATAGCCAAAACATAATCCACCCAAACTCCTTTATGATTTGTTTCCTATAAAAAATATATTAATAAAAAAAATAAGCTCAAATTATTAAAATGTTAATAAGTTTTATATCTCTATACCTGAAGTGAAAGAAGAAAATTTTCGGTAAGTGAAAACTGATTATTTCCATCGGCTTGGCGAACAAGAGCTCGACATCCAGATTGGCTTGGACAATGTTCTATTGGCAAAATAGCTTCGTATGCTTGTCCATTATGAAGAATAACATTCATTTGGAATTCTTAAAAACAAAATAATAAATTTAATATAGATTATATGTTCAGAAAAATATAGAATAATAATAATTTTAATGAAAATTTAAATTTTCCCTTAAAAAAGATTAAATAAAATTAAAAAAATACATTTCTAAGTTGAGATAAAAATTATGTTGAAAAGATTTTAAAAAATTTATTGATAAATATTATTTTACTTTATATATACATCCATTTATTTTCAAACTTACTGGGATGATCTGGTTGATAATAATGAATAATGATAAAATAACGCCCGGGATAAGGAACTGTTCCAGAAACATCTACAATACTATCTTTACGATTCAGATATACAAGCCCAGTTGAATTATCTACAAGAGGTGGAAGTATGATAGATTTGCGTTGCTCATTTGAACCAGATTCAAATTCAATCTGAAAAAAAAGACAAATTTAATAAAAAAAAAAAAAAAAATAAGGATTTCTTCCTAAAATATGATAAAAGCCAGTTGGGGCTATAAATTTACTTTTTTGTTTTATAAAATTATTTAACGTTCGGGGATAAAGTCCATATATCTTAAATATCAAGTTTTTACCTTCTTGGAATCTGGAGGAGAAATAAACTGTGCAGAAAGACATTTGCCATCCACTCGGACGCAAGATGTTTTTGGTTGTTGGTAATCTATAGACCATTTATCCAGTGGAATAGCATATATCGATTGAATGCCGACATTAGTATCATTAGAACCCTATAAAATAAATTATTTAATTTTAATAATCATAGAATAAATAATGAACAAAGGTTCTCAAAATATTTAGCTAGTAAATGTGTTTATCAGCAAGGTAAAAATAACTCCTATAAGCTCTTATTTTAGGTCTACTTTTTTGATGGTCAAGTCAACTTCCAAAGTTGAGCCCAGCGTGTGGCGTTTAACATAGTGTCTAATATTTTATTAATATATTATATAAATATATTTAACTATTAAATATTAATATATATTAGAATAAATTTGTTAGTTTCAATTATGTAAATTTATTTATTACAAACTCTTGTTTTAATTCAATAATAATTTTCAATTGTTTTTTCTAATTATAATAACAATCACACATTCATTCACTCATATAGCTTTAGTCACATATATATCTCATTCAAACAATACATCAAGGGCATATTCAAGAGATTATGGGAGTAAAGGGGGTAAATATTTTTTTTTCAATTTTGTCTTTTTTCGGCTAAGGAGGCCATTTAGACTATAAAATGTACAATTATATTGCGAACCCATGATTTAGCTCGGCAATTAGCAAATTAGAATTAATAAAGACTTCTGAAATCTTTATAAAAATTTGATAATAATGATAGTATTAGATTTTACTATATAAGCTAAATTATTTGAACTATTATAGTTCGCCATAGACGGTCCATCACAGTTTCGCACTAGAGATAATCCCCCTTCCCTTGTATCAGTCACTAACTTGAAGATTACCTATCCTAGCACTATTCATGTTTAGCATAAGATTCTTGTTTGTCTATCTTTTTTCTTCATCGGGACCATCAGAAATACTTTGTTAATTATTTTTTTTTACTCTTTTACAGTGGCCATTTTGAGTTTTATAAATATTTTATGAATATAATTTTTAATATTAAAGATCGAATCGATGTGTTTATTATATATGCGATATATAATATTATATTATGCCTTGTATATAAACAAATATATATGTATCGATTGGTAGTTGCTGTTGGGTGCTGATAAAGGAATAAGAAGATAGACTGCAGCAAAAGCCCTTAGATGCCAAAAGCCGAAAGACGTTCCGGACAAAATTTATTAGTCCATCTTCAGTCATTTATTTGACTGGGGATTTCTTTTTTTACTGCAGTCTACCTTCTTATTCCTATATATATATATATATATATATATATATAAATTGCATTCATTACCCCCCCCCCCTCTACACAAGATTTAAGGCTGGATACGGCAGTACAGCACAAATCCAACATAAAGAATACATTGATGTACAAAATGTCCATAACTTATATGATGACTAGTTGGCTTAACATCCTTTGAACTCAAAAACTGACAATGACGAATGCTTCTCTTTATCTTATATTATCCCGAGTTCAAGATTTAAAAAAAAAGTCTTTATCAAAATGTTAATTGTCAATTAAAAATTGTTTATTACCTTAAGTAAAAGGCTAATGAAATTAGCATCAAATTTAAAAACTGCAACACGACCGTGTTTATCAATAACCGATTGCCGACATGGAGTTGAATAAGGACAAGGATAAAGAGTTAATCTTCCTTTGTCGCGGCCTTTCTGAGTGCTTATTTCAACATTAACAATAGAATTTCGGTCATTTTCTGGAGGTGTCACATAATTTACAACTATTACATGTTTTCCTGGTTTTTTAGCTGTCATATCCAAATGTACTTCAGGTTGCCTTTCATTGATCAAAGGAATTCTATTTTCTTCAAGTTCATTTAATTGCTAAAAAATTATTAATTATTAATCTAAATTACAAAAAATAAGGACTATATTATTATATATACCTGACTATTCTCTAAAAATTCAGTAAGGGGTTCTCGTTCGTCATTCCTAGAAATAAAACCTCCTTCACCTCGGACCATATCAAAATTAGTTAGATTTGGATAGGTGTAATGACGACAAAAATCTTTATCTCCTATTTCACATGGTCGCTGCACTTTTTTCACAAGTATTGTTGCTTCATAATAAGCTTCAGGAACTAATACAAAATAATCCTAAAAATTTATTTAATATAAATAAATTAAAACTAATTAAAAAAAGAAAAAAAAAGGTTACCAAAAATAAACTTTTGTCATTTTTAATGCTGATAGTCCATCGACCTTGATTCATCACCAAAGGAGAGGGAATACTTCCTGTAAGTCCAGCTACTGTTACAAATTCAGGTCTAGTTGTTGGTTTAAAGACCACGTTAAAAGTTTGTTCAATTTCATTTGGATTGTCTGGTACTATTTTAATTATACCAGTAATTGATTCGTTATTAGGATTGATATACCGAAGTACCATTCGGTAAAGAGAAGATTTAATTATTTCAATATCTTGAAGAATCTCATTCTATAAAAAAAAGTATATTGTGGTAAAATAATTTTAAAGTATTGGAGAAATTTGTTAATAAAAATTTTTTTTACCTGAAGTTGTGAAAACACTGCATAGCCTTTCCAAGAATAATTAGGGAAAATATTTTGTTCAAAACCATAACGCACTGCAGTATATGCAGGAGTATGACCATCTTCGGCTTCAAATTGAAATTGATGGAGCGTAGGGAAATAATGTGTTTGCAAAGGTTCTCTACAAGTACGGCCCTGAATTCTTGGACGACAAGAACATTGTCCAGTTTCCTTGTTGCAAGTAGAATCCAGTGCGCCCCCAATATCACAGTCGCAATCTAAAAATTTTAATAATATGAATATAATTAAATTGAAAGAAATGTGGTTAAACAATGAAATAACTTTTAAAATAGCTTCAAATTAATTTTAAGATATTGGAAAATTTAGTCATCTAAGGTAGTCTGTTTATAGGATGTGTGAGGAGGTCGAATAAAAAAAGACTTAATAAAAACAACTACTCATTTCACCAAACTTTATATTTAATATTGTATAAATAATAGTACCTCAATAAGAATGGATAACAAAAGTAAAGTAGAATAATTGTTAATTAGAGTCTTTTTTATTTCATCCCCTTATATTAACTAAATTTTAATAGATTCAAAAAATATATTACCTTCACATCCAAAGAGATTGTCTTCTATAAGATTAAATGTTCCATTTGCGCATTCAGCACATTTTCTGGAAGCAACGTTTGGTTTACACATACATTGACCACTAGTTGAGTCACAAATGGCTAAACCCCCCATTACACCAGGGATATGACATTCGCAAGCTAAAAGGTAATGAATCATTTATATTATTGTGAAAAAATATAAAAACTTAAGTATTGTTAACTAACGCTCGCAGCCTTGAGGATTTTGTGCTTGAAGATTCCAGAAGAGTGATTTGCATTCATTGCAAATTCGACCTTGGACACGAGGTTTACATTGGCAAAGTTCTCCAGGAGGTAGTGATCCACAACCAGCAAAAGTAGAGATAACACCAGATGGATCACAATTACATTCTAAAAATATAAATTTAAAAACGAATTAATTACAAATTCAAAGAACTTAAAAAAATTTCAACTTACCTTCGCATTCAGGAAAATTGTAAAATCCTTCTTTACATTGGTTACAGTGAACACCATCAAAGTTTCCTTTGCAAGAACAAAAGCCTTCTGAATCACATGAAATACCTAATGATCCTTGAGGATCACAATTACAAACTGTAAAAAACATGATAGAATTTGAATCGAATATAACCTAAAGAAATAATTGTTGGCTAATAATAATAAAGGATTAGACAAATATTATAGTTAAATTTTGAGAATTATGAAAAATACCTGCACATTCAGGATATTTATAATATCCAGGACTGCATTGATTGCAAGTACGTCCAGCAAAATTAAAAAGGCAAGAACATTTTCCGGTGGCATCACATACTGAACTTGAACTTCCATTTACCGAACATTGGCATGGTACACATTGAGGATATCCATGATATCCAGGGGCGCAATGATCACATAATTCTCCTGTATATCCTTCTCGACACAAACATTGTCCTGTTGTTTTATCGCAAACATTGGGTAATGTTCCTTTTACATCACAATTACAATCTGGAAAAATTGTTTAATAATTTAATTTGTAATTCTAATTTTAAAAATAAAAAATAAGTGAAATTACATTTGCAATTTGGATAGTCAAAATATCCATCCTTGCATGAATCACAAGTCCTTCCACCAAAATTACTAAGGCATGAACATTGTCCTGAATTTATATCACAGGAATTATTTAGTGAGCCAGGAGTTGAGCATTTACATTCTGAAATAATAAGAAAATTAAATAATCAAATTTTATTTTCTTCTAAATTTATTTAATACTAAGATTATTCAATTCTTACCTTCACATTTAGGAAATCCATAATATCCTTCTGCACAAATTTTGCAATATTTTCCTCCAAAGTTGGATTTGCATGGACATTGTCCTCCTTCAGCTACACATTGATAGCCTCGTGATCCATTAATGTGACATTCACATGGCCGACATTGTGGATAATCAAAGTAACCATAACTGCAACTATCACACTGAGGTGGACTAAATTCTGGTCTACATTCACATTGGCCAGTGCCTTCAGCACAATTTCCCGTCGAATTGAAAAAGTTACAGTTGCATGCTAAAAAAAATTATTTTATATCCTTATAATAAATAGTAATATATAACTTCTAAGATTTTTAAAATTAAATAAAATTAATTTAAATAAGAATGAAATATTTTTTTATATTATATTAAAAATTAATCATTAACTAATGTATAAGTATAAATTCATTTAAAAAATTTGTATATCCAACTAATATTTTTTTTTCTTTCAGACCTTCATTGCGGAACTTAGCATAAATAAAAAATCTCGACATCGATTTTTTTTGCGATCACTACTTCCTCACTATATATCACATATATAGATAAGAGAATAAAAATGATTATACACCTAAAATGATCTATCTGTGTGTCTGTGAGTTTAAACAAGGTTTCTCAAAAACAAACAAACCCTCAATCTTAACAAAAAAAATCATTCCCCGGTTGGTTACCCCTGGTGTATCGTGCCTTATAACACACACCATTCCCTGTCGCCGGTTTCGGGTTCTCTGATCCATTCCCGGTCACCCCATCCCCCCAATGCCCACAAACGCATGAATTTTAATTTAATTTCATTTGAACCGTATAGGCCCACCTACCGGTGTCCCCGTTTATTTACCCGAGATGCTTACGTGTACGGAGACACACACCTCAAACCTAGCCGACCTCTGGCCGTAGCCATCTATCGGCACCCCGTGAAGTTACTTTTCCTAACACTAACTCCTCCTCTTATATT
>JAAAKE020088766.1:2132-21341 GCA_010014785.2 Anisolabis maritima | reverse complement strand
TAGTAGACCCATATGCTTAAGAATCATGAAAACATTTTTTTTTGATGACCTATATTTAATTCATCATTTTTGCAATAATAATGTTTATTTTATTTTTTCATCACCATTTATCCCAACAGCCCCACCATAAATCAAACAAATTTGAAATTTTTGATAATGCCTACTTTATAATGAATCAGAATATGATATATATATATATTAAGTTCATGGAAAAAGTCTTAAAAATATATGGGCTATTTGAAAATATATTCTAAAATAAAAAAATATGAAAAATTAAAAGGAAAATTGGTCTAATTATGCATTTATTGGCTATAAGGACAACAACATCAAAAGTGAAAGAAATTTGTTTTGGTAAATATTAATATTACCTGAATATGAAGATTAACTTCTTCGCTTCGACTCAAATACGGAAAATTGCCTCCTGATTTAAGATGTGCTAATTTCGCAGATGGATAACATTTATACATATCTTCGCGGACAGGATTTGATAGTGCATAATCATCAAATACATCCATTATTGTAATTTTAACAGCACTAAGTTTTTGTGGTTCTACATAACAGTTGACGCAATTCATCGTTAGCCGAGAGGCTAATTCTTGTTGACTCAGACTCTCCAACTGAAAATATGGATTTATTAAAATAATAAATAAAAAGCAAATAAAAACAATTTATTGAGATACTAACTCTCTCTACCATAAAGTCAATTGAATTTGCTATTCGATCATCTACTTTAAAAGCTTGGAAATTTCTCATTACTAATTTCTTAAGGATGACGGATGGAAATATCCAAAACCTAAAATTTTAAAAATTTTAATTTATTTATTATTTTTTTTTTTTAATTAATATTTTTTTTACATAGCGGCGGATTCATTATAGTTAAAAACTGAGGTGTCCGTGAAAGTATTACAGAGGATTAACGACGCTACTCGAGGACAATGGGCGGTAGTTTCAGCGAATTTTTGTGCAAGAAATCCACCCAAAGACGCTCCAAATAAATGCACTTTATGAAATCCTAAATGATCGATAAGTTTTTTGAATTCCTCACACCATTCTTGAACTGTCCAACAAACAGGATGCTCTACCTAAAATATATAAAAAAAAAATTAACTTTTATTATTATAATGTATATATATAGTTTTCCAGTAGAAGTGATTCCTTTTAATCACAAAACATTATTATATTGTATGAAATGCGAAGATCAGGCAAATAGTTATAAATTAAAGATTTTACATAGAATTCTCCATTTATTTACTCATAATATTGTCAACAATTCGATGATGAAGGCTGAAAGACACAGCCAAAACTTGTGGACAATATTCTTAGTAAGTACAAGACCATCATATATGGATTAAAAACTTTTCATTTATACTTCATTTCGCTGTGTGAATTTCACACATAATACAAACAACCAGCCAATTTTCTTTCATCATTCAACTTTGTATCTATATTTTATTTCCAAATTAGTTGCCTTGTTGCTCTATACCTATCTGAAAAGAATTGTAAACCCAAATAATATTATATTCGTTTCCACAAGTGTAATGAGGTACAACGAAACTAGTAATATTTTGAAATACAAAAAACATAATCAGTTTTTTAACTTTATATATATATATATAATTAGTTTTTTTGACCTTAACATGATTATTTCTCTTTCCTTCTAAATATTTAAACAAGTCCTGTCCCTTGGTGCATAGGTAGAGGTCTCGCCTCGCGCGTACCAAAGGTCAGTGGCTCGCTTCCCGTCCTGAGTAACAAAAATTTATTTCTATTATATTAGCTACCAATTAATATAAATAAATTAGGGAGTATAGTATAAATGGTCTCAGATGCCATGAATTCAACAATAAATCATTATGGTAATCTTTCGATGAAAATAATTGTAACATCTAAAATTAGTATTTTAAACTGAAGTGTTCCATGACAACAATGGATATTTTTGAATTTATTTTTGTAAAGATATTTCGGATTATTCCAATACGCTGATATTTATCCAATACGTTGATATTTATAATTAATCAAAGTTTCATTTTCAAAAAATTTTATTCCCATGTTGTTATATTTAAAGTTATTCAGATTTTTTTACCTTATCAAAATGTATTTAACTAGTGCTCGTTTGGAAGTCAAAGTCTCAATTTTAAAAAATTTTTTATTAATGATAAGAGAAAATTATTTAATATATAATTTATCATTATAGAGAAAAATATTATCATTAAGGTCAATGTCTGAATATTAATATATTTTAAAATATAACTAACTATATATTAGTTATACAAAATTTTATTAATTTCTTGTTTAAATTCATAGTAAAAAAATTATAGTTACAGCGATAACACGAATTCCTTTGCTACTTAGGGCTAAAATTTGTTTGAAAAAAATATCGGCAGTTCCACTGACAGGAGGAAGGCAAATTAAAGGAGATCGAATCGTCCTAGGGCCGGAATCATACAATTTCCATTCCTGAAATTTTGAAAATCAAATTTAAGGACTATATTAATATAAAAATTTATTAATATAAAAAAGAAAGGTACTCACTTTAAGTTTAATTGCATCAACTATAAGAGATCTTAAAGGGATATTACATCGAAAGCTTAAATATTCCTGTGATTGAGAATATTCACTAAAATAACTCATTTTTGTTTATGAAGATGTTAGAAATACATTCAAAATTTTCGAGGATAACTATAAAAACAGAAGGAAGAACAACGAAATAACATGTGAGATGCTTAAGTAGAGAGAAATAACAGTGAAATAAAATAAAAAAAAAATAAAATAGGTCAGATCAGCTGGAAAACAGATGGCTCTCAGGTTGAGCGCTAATTTCAAAATTAAAAGTAAGTATAAATTATTTATTTATATACTAGTTAGTACACATAGCTTTATTTTGATAATTTTATAAATATTTTAATTCAAATAAATTAAAAATGTGTATAAATTCAGAGACTCAAGACCAATTTTTTACTAGATGTGGTACTCAAACATTTTTTTTTGCTTAGTCGCCACCATAAATTAAGTTGTAATAGTAACTTTGAAATCTTATTTTCATGTTTATTATTTTCATTTGCTTACAGGCCCGGTTTTTTCAATAAACGAACCCTAGGCGTTCGCCTAGAAGCGTCAGAAGCGCTTTGGTTCGGACTAAACTGCAATTTTACTTTTTCTTTAATTAAAAAAGTATTCTATTCAAGTTTATAGACTCTAAGCCTTAGAGTCTAAGGCAATGTTATTTTTGGTATTTTAGTTGATAATGATAGGGGCGCGTGGATATTTCTTTACTCAGGGGCGCCAGGACCCTTGCACCGACCCCGTTTGTTGCCATCCAGATGAATTTGGGTTTGAGTCCCACCAATTTTTTTCATTCATTCATATTATTCAAAAGATTTAAAAACTTTCCTTAAATTAAACAAATAAATACTTTTAAAAAAAAAATAGGCATATTAATAATGATTTGCTTTTACGTTCACGTTTTTCTATCTTAAAATTTTAAAATACTTTTTCGTACTAGTGTTCCTTGCTTGAAGACTATCAGTTCGGGACCACTCAAAGAAATTCAATTAGATATGAGTTGGATATATTATTTTTAATATAAATTATAAATAATTTATAGTAGGTTTAAGGGAACAATTCGTCTCGATTTTTTTTACACTGAGTGGAACTTAAAACGTGTATTTCCTTTGAAATCTCGACATCGATTTTTTTTTCGATCGCAATACTTTCTCATTATATACTTCATATAAACATAAAAATATACTTTTGTAAAATAAGAATGAAATATAAAACTAAAGTACTTAAAAAATAGAGGGGTATTAAACATTTATTGGTTAAATATTTTTTATTAAAAATAAGATATAAAATGCAAATTATTCTATTTAGATACAATCAAGTTTATTTTATGGCGTACCCAGGGTTAGTGGCGACCCGAAGCTCTCAATCTTTTTATCATAAAAATAGCCTTAAACTAAATTTTTTTGTCTGTACCAACTTTTTTCCTGACAATGTGTTTTCTAAAATATATAGTCTCTCGAAATTTTATCTATCTTTTTTTTAGAGGTCTTATTTTTCTAAAGGCCTCCTCAAATTTTTTTTCTTCACATATTTAACGTCTCAGTACTCTATTTTTTATTCTCAATTATTATTATTAGTGATACAAGGGACAAGTGTGTACAGATGCCTCCTCCTTTTATTACGCCACTAATTTAATTTTTTAAATTTATTTTTATAGAAAAAAAAAAAAAAAAAAACTCACTGGATGATGTCGATGCCTCAAGCAAATAAACCCTAAATTTTTACAAAACTTAGGCAAATAAATATTATTATATAAACAAAAAGTAAAAATAGATATTAAGTATAGTTTGTTACTAATGGAAAGATCTTCTGGCGCGAATTTAAGCTCTTCCTTCTTAATTTATATAACCATAATTTGTTAATTTTTAATAAGTTGATAATTTGATATTACATTAATATAAATTCTAAAACAAATAAAAAAAATAATTTTTAAATAATTTTTTTATGGTTTACTTCAGAAGAAGAGGGGATATAAGAATTTTCGGCCCAAAAGGGTCTTTCCCGAGTTGACAAACTATCTTATTAAAATTATAATATATTAATAAGTTAAAAAAAATGGTAAATGGAGATTATCATATCACTTATTTTGATTTTCATATTAATTTATCAAATAATCGATAAATAAAATAATTTCTAATTATGATTCAGGTAACTCTAGATCCTAGATCACATTAATTAATTAATTATAATAAATAAAATGTAAATGATTTTAGTGATTTTCAGTGTAGATGAAAGCAGAAGTAAAGAAGCGACAACAGCAAACAACCTCTGGCAAAAATATATTGCATTGATGTCTCCTTCTTCAAGAATTTTTTTTACATTTTCTTAATGGGAAAATATTATATGAATAATGAGATGAATTAATGTCTTAATATAAATAAGTTAGAAATTATAGTTCTGTGCCAACCACTTTTCGACGAATATAACGTGAGAAATAATCAGGCCGCCAGCATTTGCAATTTCCAGGAACTAAGAACCAATCGTAATAAAGTCGAACCTGAAATTAAAAAAATCGTCATTAATTATAATGTTTATCTCTAAATGGCTCCTTCAGAGGGCAAAGAAGCAGGGACCCAGAAGGGGGAACTGGACCTGCCCTTTCAGAAATAATCAAGTTTATATTATTAACCAAGAATCGCAGAGGTCTCAAAAAAATAAGATAACATTTTGAGAAGTATAGCGGTTGAACAAAAAAAAGAGCAAAAATTTTCTTGGCATTTTTGACGTACCCCACACCTAGGCTATTAGGGCCCTGTTCTTAGGCTCACTTTAGTTAGAGTGTCCATTTTACGTACCGTTTTAAAAAGGACAGTACCATTTTTTTTTTAAGTTTTTAACTGTCCTGTCATTTTAATAAAATATCAATTTTGTCCTGTTTTCCTGACTTATAAATAAAATAAATCACTTATTATTCACTAAAAAACGGGACATTAGGGTGATGAAAACGGGGCAGGGTGAAAGAATGATAATAAAATTAGATCTCAGGAAAGAGATGAGGTGCAGCCAGTAGAAATTAAATAATACAAATTATTTATTTTTTTAATTCCCTCTTCTAGACAATTAAAAGATAATTAATACTGGTTCGTATTTTATTATAATGTACACAATTATACTGACAAAAATAATTAATGTAGTGAGTGAATATATAATATTTTTAGTTTTTACAAGCGAAATGATTGGTGTGAACCTCTCACTTCGAATCGTACGTTTCCAATAAAAATAGACTTCACTAAAAATCAACTTTATTTAAATTGACTAAAAAATTTGATTTTTTCGATGTAGAGAGGACCGCACATTATGAATATTTTGTAGATCTAATTATGATTTTATCATAAAATTTTCATAATACATGACCATTTGTCTTATATATTATAGACTTGGTCGTTTCACCACCTAGGCAACTATTCTTAATATATTATTAGATGAATTTTAAAATGTATTAACCCTTATTCTCCCATAATTGTTTGGGGCCCACTTTGCTCTTGTACGTTTTTGTGATTTTCTCTTAAACTACTCTAACGATTAAGCTGCGACAATCGTAAATATAGCAATGTTATAACTAGACTGAAAAGCGTAAATAATCATAAATATACAATTTGGTATTTTTTACCCTTGTAATGTATGGTAATCGTTTATTTACGATTGCAATAAATTATTATACTTCTTTATTTTAAATATTCTTTATTTTTAAGCAGGTATACTTAAACTTTATTGACAAAAACTAAGCAAAACAATATGATAAATGCATTACAGATTTTTTGCGTCTGACCCCCTGATAGCCGGTTTAAAATTGTATATTAGCTTTTATTTATTTATTATTACTCGTTTGTGTGCATTTATCACATCTCAATATTATAATTTTTTTTTAAGTGGGGCCATATAGACTTTTAAACGATACAAATTATCTAGGCATATTTCGGCCACCGGGGAGGGGGGGGGGAGGTATAAAAATAAAATAAAATTGGCAATTAAATCGCATTTATTAATAAACATAGGAATTAAAAATATTTATCTTCACGATGAGATAAGTGGCTGTCCGTAGGTCAGAGATATGTGAAAAGGGAGGAAGTCAGTCAGTAGGGTAGCCTCTATCGAAATAAAACTCCCAAAATGTGAGATGTTTGATGATAGCATTATATAATTTGAGCCGAAATGTCTCATATTTTGGGAGTTTTATTTCGATAGAGGCTACCCTACTCGCTGACTTCCTCCCTTTTCACATATCTCTTAAAAATATTTATATTTTATTACCATGACATCGAGTTGTCCCTTGTTTTCTATGAGAGCTTTAAAATCCAAAATTGAGAGCTCGACACTATTTTAAAGTGAAAAATGATTAATACATCTTAAATATTTTTTTGCGATCGCAATACTTTCTCACTATATATTATATATATATGATAATAATTCATTATAAGCACATCCATTTTAATCAAAATTATTAGAATAGTTTAAGAGAAAATAACAACAAACCTAAAAACGTACACGACAATTTTTGGGGAGGCTTATTTCAAAGATCATCTAATAAATAATTGATATATGAATTTTAATCAAAATTAATTCGTTATAGCAAATTTTGAGAAAATCGAAAAAAAAAAACTAAAAAAGCATATCAGTAAGGAACTAGTACCCTTTGGTCGATTTTATTCAAGAGCTTCGAGGTGCATGTGATGAGGGTACTTAGCTTAAATATAAAATTTCAGCTTCGAACCTTTTCTCTTTGTTGAGAAATCTTGTTCACAGACAGACAGACTATTTTGAGAGACTCATTTTTTTAAACTCAGGGGGCCTCAAAACGTGTATTTCCATTGAAATTTCAACATTTACTTTCTCACTATATATATAAGAGAAAGTAATAATTAATAATAATAATTTATAAATTCTAGGTAAATATAGAATTTTGTTGGTTTCTATTTACTTCCCCCGTTTAGCTCTCAGCAATTTGTATAAAACATAGAATTAAAATATATATATAAATCAGTTTAAAGCTAGAATAAATAAATAAATATTTAGGATGAATTCTACTGCTAATTTTAACAAAGAAAAAAAAAACACATCTATAAATATATTAATATAAGAGGAAAGAAGGATTTTTCATTTACGAGTTGCCTTTTATAGAGTTAATAATAAATTTTTCATTCATTTTCAACTCCGGATATTCTAGATATTTTTCCTCTTATATATTTTTGAAGAAGATAGCTCTTTAAAGAACCATGCGATCACAAGATTTCCGGTATTTTAATCAGGATAATCGCTAAGACACTTCAAACATCTCCAAAGAACGTTAATAAATAAGTAAAAGTGGGGGGAAGGGGGAGGGAGGGGGCGAAAGTTAAAAATTAAGAAAAGAACAAATAATTATCAAAACAAGAAAAATAAACCATGGAATTTCGAAAAATAAATCAATTAAAAAATTTCCGAAAAGAAAAATTTCTGGATCCACCCTTCAAATGAATGTGTAATGAACTCAAGGGATTCTACTTTTATATAAAATAAAATATAAACTTATTTATTTTATTTTAGAAATTCTTCAAACTTGAAACCTCAATGGAATCCCTGTCACTTAAAAACTTCCGCTTAAAATGAAAAAATGATAGAGGAAAGTTGTTACAACATTTTATCGAATGGCTTTTTCAAGTCTCTACTTTATTGCTGTCCCTTAGAGCAGAGGTCTCGCCTCACGTTCCAAGGGTTATAGTTTCGCTTCCCGTTCTAAGCGATAAAAATTTATTTAAATTTTATTGGCTATTAATTAAATTAAATAAATATTTACGGAGTCTCCAAAAAAGACTCTCCTTTAAATTTAAAATATATTTCAAGTTATACGACCATTTCATAATGAATTTTAAAAAAAATATTGAAAATATGCTTGTTTAAGGACAATGGGCAAAAAATAAAAGAATAATATAAAGTGAATTCAGGAAGAAAGAAAAACGGAGATTCAGACCAAAATAATTTATTGAACCAGGAGCGAAGGACCTAATGTCGAAATGTCGTCCTATATTATGTTGGCCTGAATCGCTGTTTTTCTTTTTTCCTAATTCTAATCTGCTGATTAATTCTTTATATTTGCAGTCCAATGGTATAGAACTAATAATAACAGTTAACATTTTAAGTTATTTATTTATTTAGAGATTAGCCTATATAAATATTTTATGTTAACTTTGTATGAATTTTTCTCAAATGTCTCTAGCTAAAAAAAAAGACTAGGCGTTTTAAATAATAACTTAAATGAGCCATCAGACATATTTATACCTATGATAATCAATCGGTAAAAGGACCGTCCGGAAAACCGAAGATCGGTTCCAGAGCCTATAAAATCAATTTTAAATAATATATAAAATAAATAGGGAACTGTCTCCCGTTAACTTTCTCGGATACACATAAATTTTTACTATTATATATTAAAATCTAATTAATATCTGTTTTTATTTGACTCTCCTCAATGAAACCATATTTGTTATTGCGATTTTTAGAAAAACGCCACTTTCGATTGCCAGAAGTGGACCAAATTTTAACTGTGGTATCTTGATTTTGATATAATCTTCCTACAACATTTTGTGCGTGTCAGTAAAATCATATTTGAGATTTTTAGAAAAATGTTTTTGGTAAAATATCACTTCTAGTTGCCGGAAATAGCCCAGAAGTTGATAGAGATATATCATTTTGCTGTAATGCACTTAAAATTTGAATTAACTACATTAAAGCATGCTTGAGTTATCGTGTTAACCAACACAATTCGAAAAATATTTAGTACTCAGGGAGGGCCAAAACTTAAGAACAATAAAAATATAGAGATTGAATTTTTTGTACGATTACAATACTTTCCTTTTTATTATATAAGAAAATCAAAAATAAAATCTAGTTAGCATAACCTGCAGCAATTTCTAAAGAAACGTGGCAAAGGCTAAGGATAGGGGGGCGGGAGAAGTAATGGTCTAAAACTATTGAATATTTTTTGCAACTTTTGGAAAAATTTAATTGAACAAAAAAAAAATCTTAAACCCCGCCTTCATTTAATAGAAATTAATTTTAAAATTTTTTGTTTTATCTCTCCATTAATTTATATTGAGAATTTATTTTATAAAGGTATAAACCAAACAATAATCCCTTCGTTTGTTGATATTCTATAAAGCCTTATATATAGCCTTCAATTATAAAATTGAGATCATAAAATAATTTTAGAATTACCTGAAAACAACCAATCTGGTCAATTCCATCACACCGTTTATTATTTGCTGGCTTGGTGGGGTGGGCTCCTCCTCCTGCTGTGGTTGCTGACGGCGTAGCTGCTGTAGTTGGTCCGTAATTGCTAACCATATCCATTTCAGAGGATGAGAGGGAGCCGGCTCGTTTATGTAAATATTGCTGGTAATTTTGGAAATCGTGAACAGGTGGGGGACTATCGACAGACACCGGTTCACGTAATTGGGTTGGAGTACCCGATGATGGTAGAAAAGTATCCGGGTAGTACATTTCGGCGACGAGAAGACTCACCCATCGGGGAGATGAAACACAACCACCGTCCATATAGTGGCAACGCGATTGCCTGCAACGCAACAATATCCTTGGAATGAATGTACTTCTGCCAGTGAATGTACTTAATTATTATAAATATTGAATAATAGGGGTTTGTTTTGATTATGTTTTAATTATTATTATTGCCTTCTCTTTTCATTATGAATGAAAAATTTTATTTCCAACAATTAATCAATTTTATTTGTAAAGATATTCTAAAACAATTAAAATTTTTTTCCATGTCATTCCGACAGCACAAATTTAGAATAAATTTCTGCAAACGAATTTCATCTTATTCTTTTAATTCAGACTCGGCTAAAAAATTAGAAAAGAGGGATCAAACTGATAGGAAAGAGAGGCATTTAGAGACCATAAGAAATGCCCATCTAAACTTGGGTTATTCGTGGTCGATACGACCACGTATTCATCAGAGTAAGGCCCTAAATGTTTATCACATTTCATATCTAATTTTCAAATGTGAAAATATTTAAATTGAACTAACTTTTAGGTTTCAACAAAGTTTCTGAAGGTCAGTGGTTCCTTCCCGCCTTTAGGGGCAAATATTTATTTTTATTATATTGGCTACCAACTAATTTAAATCTAGATGGCCTCAGATGCGGAAAGACTTAAAAAATAAAAACTTTAAGAGCAAATCTGTCAGGGCAAGTAAGAGGCAATTTTCTGATTAGTTAAGAAGACTCATATATTAAATATAAATTAATTATTTCTCCTTATTCTTCTTATTGTTCTACAATCCCCTTCAAAAGTAATTAGAAAATCTGTATCTTTTGTTTGGGATAATTGGGAAAGAAAGATGAAATTCAAAATCGTCAAATTGGATAATGTTTTACCTATTATTAAATTTATTATTTTCGGATTTAATGCCCTCCTAAATATACATTAAGACGAACCAAAAGAAACAGGATGTCCAATTACTTTTGAAGGGGATGATACATTTTCCTAAGAGTGACGATCGAACTGCCTGAATGAAAAATTTAAAGGAAGTGGAAAAAATTGGAAAATTGGAATTAGAGAAAAATCCGGTCCGGAAACAGAGAAGCTATTAGCGTCCAAAAAAAGTACAAATATGTAAGTAAGATATTACGAAAGAAAATCTGGGGGTGCGAAATGAAAAAAAAATGGACAGATGGGAAAAAATTTAAGTGGGTAAAAAATAATTTAGAACTTAAAAATTGAGCTTTGACAAGTCAAAACATTTAACTATTCTAGTTAACTAAAGTTTACTATTCCATAGCGATTTCGCCCCACTGGGGGAGGGGGAGGCTTGCTCAAGGGGGGAAACGATTCAGTCGATGGCTCAGGTTCAATCGATTCTACATAAATAAGGAAACAGTCAAAAAAAGCTCTAAGAAAAGTGAAATTTTTTTTGCTCTTTTATCAAATACTAAAATTAAAATTGATTTTAAATTCTCTTAAATGTGCAAAAAATTCTATTTTATTTTCATTTTTAATTCTAAATTTATTGATTTCATAATCTTATTTTAAATTTATTATTTTATATGTGGATTTGATTGAATAATTTTACTTCATGCTCCAAGGTGTCTTATTTACAAACCCAGTTTGCAGATTATTCATTTAGGGTAAAGATAGAAATTACAGAAATAAAGTATCTACACCTTTTTTTGTTTGCTCATAAAATATAGATTTGGCGGGGCTGGTGAGAATTTTTTTTTCGAAAAGGAAAGGAAAAAAGTTTGGATCTATGGTCTAATCATTGGTTGGTTATTTGTTCTGATCGATAGGGACTTTGGTTAAAATTAAAATTTTCATAACTCCACATTGGCATAAATTATTTATGGTAGTCAGTTAATTTTATTAATTTTAATATTAACTTGCATTTATTAAAAAATTTTCTAATTCAACAATTTCCCAATGCACCGAATGAATTATGAAATAAATGAATGAAATATTCATTTGTTTGGAATATAAATAAATTTTAGATTAGTATTTTATAAATAGAAGTGAACAAATATTTGTTTTTGAAATTTTAAATTAAGTCAAATCTTTATCAGATCCTAAAAATAACTTATTATCTAAAGACCCTCTTTTTTTTCTTGAAATAATAATTCCAAGAAAGAAAGACGGAGGGAGATTTGATCCCCTTAAGGAACATTATAAGAGGGAGAAACCCCTCTCCTTCAAAGAATAAAATTTTCCTAATTTCTACGAAAAAGAAATTTGATATCAATACTTAACAAGAGAAACTTCATTCCTTTATAATCTTATCTTGCATAACTTTTGCTTATTGCCAGAGTAAACTTAGTATAAAATTTTAGAAAAATTTTAAAAATATAAATTTCTAAAAAAAAAAAATAAAATAGCACAAAATACCAAAATGATCTTGATTGTAAAGGATTATTTTTTTGGCCAAATGACGCATGTCGATGAGGTCAGGATTATAAGGGGAAGGATTTCATCAGAACATTTGAAACAAAATTGAAACAAAGGCCAAAATATCAGAGACCAACAAACTCCAAATCTATATTAATAATTAAAAATACAAATTTTCATAATTATTATATTTTTTTTTAATTTGTGAGAAAAACCTACCATCCTTTCCTGTTCGTCTGCATATTTTTAATTAATTTCGTTCAAATAAATTTTTTATTTTAAGAAAACCAATCGCAGGGAAAATTAAATTATTGAATGTTTAAACTTAATAGTATATGATGCATTGACGGAAGAAATGAAAGAAAAGCCGAGCAAACGATCTCTAATGCGCCCGGCTCTCCTTATCTTACTCTTTCATTCTCACCGGTTTCTCTCTGGCTGAGAGTCAAAAATCTTATAAATTTTCTTAATAAATCAAAGTCAACAAAAAAAAATAGATATAATAAATTTCTCTAAAATTTGTCTTCTTTATTAAATAATAACAATTAACTAAAGGAAAAGAAGAAATGAAATGGTAGAGATAGAAATTCGCAGAGATTTAAAAAGCATCTTTATCATTAAAATGTGGACTTTATATGCAATAAAATAGGTTAAAATATGCAAATAATATACAGTAAAAGATATCGAGATATACAGCAAAAACTAATATAAAAAATCCCTGAATTGATATCTAGGAGCAAAATAAATTACGATTTTAGAGTAACAAGCAGTTTTTTCTTTATTTTATATTTTAACAAGCTGACGTTTCGGCCCTGATTAGCTCTGACATATAACAACTCTGAGGATGGTCCTAATCAGAACCGAAACGTCAGCTTGTTAAAATATAAAATAAAGAAAAAACACCCGGACTATATTATTGATCTCAACTAAAATCATCTTCCCGCCACAATAAAACTTTGTAATAAATTACGATATTTGGTTCTTTTCCCGCTAAAGCTATTTTTTTTAGCCAAAGATTTCAACTTGAAACAATCCAATGAGTAGAGAGTTTCTCCAATGGCTCGTTTACCCCAAAACCCCAAATATTAAATTAGAATGCCCTTCAGAGTTATACTCTATTAAGCAGAGGTCTTTGGAGGGGTCAGGGCTGAAGAAACAGTGCTCAAAATCCACAAATGGGTCGCCCAAACTTAGATTAAAAGATTTAAAAGAATATTAATTCTTTCAAAGAGGGAAAATTTTTCTGAGTCTAGAAACAAAGGGAAAAAAATTTAATCCAATATCAATAAATAAACTGATGATTGATTCCGTAAAGGTATCCAATTATTTTTGTTGACAAAATTCCTAAAAACAGTACAATTGCATACAAATCCGGTCTTTACCTTACTTTCATTTATTTTTTTTATTAAGCAAATTTTTTCCTCTAATTTTAAACCATTTTTTTTTTCAAGTTACTTTTCCAAAAGGACGAGCGAGTTTCTATTTATACGTATATAGGCTCTCTCATATAGTATTGTTTGCTGTCTGTTACTTACATACATCGGGTGACTTCTATCGTCTGCGTAAAGTACCCCTCGTAGGGAATCTGGACCACATAACGCCAAACTCCCTGGTAATTCTTGGCAAATACCGGAGTGGCGTATTCGATTTTGGCAGGGCAGGGCGTCGGAGGGGGGGACGAGGTGGCTGGTGCTGCAGAAGGTTCTCCCCTTCGGAACTCGGCATGATCAGAGGAACCTATGTTCAGGTCTTCCCGACGTTCGATACCGGGATTCGCCGAAGGCACATTGAAAGCCTTCAAGAACATGCACAGTCTGAAAAAGGAAAATTCAACTAAACATATTTTCAGGATCAAACGTTGAGTATAAATCATAATTGAGGTTTATGAACCCTAACATGTTCATAACATATTCCCTTTCTCATTTTCTTTTTCATAACTTAAAAATGAAAAAATTCAAACAAAATTAATTTCAGAAGAAAAAGAACAAACGAAAACTCCACTGAGAAAAAATATTGCCCTTTTTTTGTTTATTGAACTGTGCAGAAATTCTCAATATTCTATTCCTATATCAATTAAATTTTAATTAGATTGATGATGATGTTTTTGTCACAGTTATATATTAAACTTCAAAGCATATATTTAATTTCATTGGCAAACATTTATATTAATAATCAATTTATAAAAGTTATTTGAAATTAATCTCTATTTCTTCTCTCCCAAAATGACGTCATTAGAGATGTTATTTTTTTTTACAACAAAATAATCTCATCTAATGAGATTAAATTAATATAAATGTGAAGAATAATTTTTTGACCATACGGATATAAACGATTACATCTAATCATTAGCCGATATTCTTTATCTGTACTAATTAATATTCAATTATTTTAAGTAAATTTTATCGATCTGGACGGGTTCTAGATCTGGAATTCCCAATCTTTTCTATTTCTTTTTTAAAAATATATACCATCGAATTCTATACAAAATTAAATTTTAAGAATTTTTAATATAAATATTTTTTTTCATTGAACGCTGTTGTATTTTTTTTTTTAAGTCTTTTTCGGCATCGGAGGCCATTTAGACTCTGTCCTTATTTATTTAAATTAATTGGTAGTCAATATAATTTAAATAAATTTTTGTCGCTCATGACGGGAAGCGAACCACTGACCTTTGATACGAGAAGCTAGACCTCTAACCTCTACACCAAGGGGCAGGGCAACGCTGTTGTATTGATAACCGGAGAATCAGATCATTATAAGCGGTTGCCTATCTACAGGCGGATTTACAATTTTTAATGCTCGGGTCATTTTTGGAAAACCAGGGAAAAAGCGTAGCGTCGTTGTGATTGATTTAAGACGAATTGTTGGGGTTAAATGTTTAATCAATAATACAAAACCTTATTATCTATTTGCTAATATTTTTTAGTCTTTTTCGGCATCTGAGCCCATTTAGATTCGATCCTTTTTATATTCAATGGTAGTACATATAATATAAATAAATTTTTGTTGCTCAGGACAGAAAGTGAACTACTGACTTTTAGTACATGAGGCGAGACTTCCACCTCTGTCCCAAGAGACAGGGCCATTTACTAACTTTTGATTTAGCAGAATGAGAATACACCCCCTTCCAAAAAAAGAAAGTATTCTTTGGACTTGTAACATTTAATGTGTACTACAAGTTGAGAATGGCTCTATAGATTAAGTTTTTGTCATTATAATAGTCTAAGGAAAAGACTAGCATAGATAGAGTAGGAGAAATGTCCCTCTTATCTCGGGTAACTCGTCTTTGCCACCCACTCACTTGATATGACCTTTTGAGTGTTATTTACTGATAGAACAATTGAAATATTAAACTAATTCTGATATTTTCCATTTAATCATTTTGTCTACTTTAATACGGGAGGATAACTCACTTTTTTTTTATAAAAGAAACTTGAAACTTTGATTTTGAAAACAAAAACAAATAACTATAAATGATAATAGGTGAAGTAAATTTATTTTTTTCCCACAAAATATTTTTTAATTATTCATGATAATACTCTAGTAAATATTCAGAGATTAATGA
Organism: Anisolabis maritima; assembly: GCA_010014785.2. Lineage (NCBI taxonomy): Eukaryota > Metazoa > Arthropoda > Insecta > Dermaptera > Anisolabididae > Anisolabis > Anisolabis maritima. Next base: position 5,344 of record JAAAKE020088766.1, on the reverse strand, counting down.
ATTGTATTAAGAGGTGCAAATATTAAAAAAAAAAAAACATGATCCATATGAAGGTATATAATAAATATTAATATTTTTTTAGTCAATGGAACAGTTAAATGATTCACCGTTTAATTTATGTAACACTTTAACATTCGTTTCTAGAAGAATCTAGGGCAGGTATTTTTATGAAGGTTGCCAAGAGATTAGATAGAGGAGATCGTACGCTTTCTGCATTCTTTTTTTAGTAAAATGCTAATTCTTACTTGTTATCACACAATAAGAAAAAATAAATATTACTACTTTTTTAATTAGCATTAAGAATTTTAATATATTTATTTCTTATGTTATTTTATAGTTTTTTGTTGATTTTTATTTGGCTATATTTTTTTCTATTGTATATTTTTATATTTATAATTTACAATTTTTGTATGTAATATTTTTGTGGCCCCTACAGTAATTATTTAATAATCATGAGGGGAGGGGGCTTAAAATTTATTTAGGCTATATATTTATTATATATAGGGAGAGGGGGAGAAATAGACAGAAGGTTCTAAACTCAAGTGTTTAATTTTTATATTGATTGTTGAAATGTATAGAATATTTAAAAGTGGGAGGCTTGAGCCCCCTAAACTCTCCATGTCACGTTATTTGCAAGTTTCTATCAAATAGTAACAATAATATAAATTCCTCTTTAACACCTTAAAATTTTTAAAATTTTTTGACTTTCCAATATTCTATACTTTGTTGCATCCAACAACTAATAAATTTCGATTTAATTAAAAAAAAATATGCTTGTGGTTAAAACATAATTTAATTTCCACCATGCGCAAATATTTTTTTCTATATAAAATGTTCAATTTGGATATATATATCAAATAAATTTATTCACATGTTTTAGCGCACCTGATGATTCTATGAAAAGCGAAATTAGTTGTCCAGAGCAATAATCATATTTTATAATATACCGTAACTTCTTTATTTTTCAATAGTTTCCTTCTTAAATAATTTTATTGTTTATTCGCCCCTATTCATAGATCGTAGAGTAATTTTTTTAATTTGGAAATTTATTGCTCACATTCATAATAATTTTGTTAGATCTTCCAAACAAATTCTTTGCCTTCCGAAGTATTATATATAATATACTAATACAAACATCAACGATTAATTATATCTAATTATCATCATATATATAATCATTGGCATCGGATAAATTATATCTAATCATTGGCGTTCTATTTCTTATCAGCCATATTTATTTAAGTGTTTCCCTATCTTTTTTGGCCATTCTCCTGATGCCCCCCTCCCACACCCTGTGACATATATTTATTATTAAAAAAGTGATCTTCTATTCTTGTAGAGGAAGCCTAAAAGGTCATTAACAACCTTTACTTCTAATAACTAATTCTTGATTTTCTCCCTTTAAAAATCAAATTGTTCCCTGTGGGATGTGCGGTTTACATTGGGGACCATAGATTTTGAATTATCTTAAATAGGAAGGTGACCATTCCATAAATAAAATTGCTTTAGAAATAATAATAAAATCTGAAATATATAATAAAGCTTTGCATGGCCACTTTCTTAGAGGTAAAGGTCCGCTTCCTGTCGTGAAAGATAACATTTATTTTAATTATATTGGTTACTAATTAATTTAAATATAAATGAGCGAAGCCTAAATGCCAGAAAAGAAAACTATCCAAGAAGCTGGGCCTAGATCGCGAAGTTGCACTGCACAACTATTGTAATAAGTAGAAAGAAATATATTATAGTCATTTCATTCATTAAAAAAAAAGAAAAAAAAAAAAGAGAAATAAGAATATTACATTACTTACACTCCGCCATTTTCACAAAATTTTCTACTTTCTCGGTTCCTAAGGGCTGCAGCAGCTTCAATTTGTTCGGCAGCAATCGCTGCAGCAACTGCTGCAGCTGCCCCTGCAGCATCTCTACGTGTTCTGTGACTAAAAAAAAAATTAATCTATTTTTATTCAAAAACAAAGAACATCTCTTCGTCTTTAAATTATATAAAAAATTTTTTATTGTTACTTTTTATTTGTCACCTAATTAATTTTAAAATGGAAGTAAAACATTTGACAAAAATTTTTGAGTATTTGATATTATTATTAATAGAAAAAAGTTAACAATTTTGGATAGATTTATAAAATAAAATCTCACATTTTAGGCGCCTCTTCAGGTTGATACTTGGCAACTTTAGGCAGAGTTTCATCAGCCTTAAGAATAGGAAGAGTTCGACTGAAGAACTCGAGAGTTTTATTTTTTATTAATTCACTAGAAAGGAAGAGAAAAGAAATTATTAAATAATATTGAAAAAAGTTTATTTACAGATTATATTTTTCATTTTTGAAAGGTATGTTCATAAAGATTGCCAAAAACGGAGATATTAATAAATTAGGGCATAGTATAATAGCCGCTCTGATTTTATCTGCGGGCTGGATGAAAGCCGTTTTCGGCCGTCGTTTGGGGACTAAGAATAAAAGAAATAGAATCTCCCAACATCACAGATTAAAAATTTAATAGCCCTCTACAAGTTGATAACAACAACAAATATCATTTTATAAGAAAGAAATAGCCCGGAACATTACTTTCATTATATCATTTATTATCAGATTTTTTTAACTCTCTTCTTTGTATATATTTTGTTTTTTGTTAATACATATTTTATATGTATTTGGTTAAAATATACTATTTTTTATACAATTATATAATGTAAAATGCTGTATAGTCTAGAGCTAGAGGCATGAAAATAAATAAATAGAAATAATTGTTGCCTTTTATCCATTCATAGCAAAAATGAAATTTTTGTTAATTGACCTTATTCTTCGTGATTGTAGCCTACCGAGTGTGACAGCTCCCACGGGCGTAAAGAAAACTATTTAAAAAATAAAATAAAAAAAATTATTTTATTATACCTTGCGGTTTCTACCGATTTTGTTCTAACCGCGGTTTTTATTACTCATATTTAATTATTTTGTCAATTCACATTTTTTAAAACTAAATAAAAGCAGTAAAGACTTTATAAGTTCGTATAAGTTTTCAGTTGAATAAATTCAATTTAAACTCCTTGAACAACGCGGTTGTGAATAACGCGAACGTTTGGAACGTATTAACCCAGTCAAGCAAGGAATAATGTATTCCTTCAATGGTAGAGCTTGTAAAATAGAAGGCCTTCATTCAACATTCATAATAAACAGATTCACTTCTTTATAGAAGAA
>JAAAKE020088755.1:0-21343 GCA_010014785.2 Anisolabis maritima | reverse complement strand
AAACAGACGAGAATTCAGAGAATACTGTGAATTGTTAGATTTGGAATATGGTGATCTTATCCTTCATTGTGAAGTGCCTTGGCTTTCTAGAGGACAGGTTCTGAGTAGATTTTGGAAATTTAAAAATGTTGTTTCTAATTTTTTAGAACAGGAAAATGAACTACCTGATGAAAGAACCCTTATTATTTGACAACTGGCTATTTGATTTGGTATTTTTAGTTGATATTACTAATCATCACAATGAGCTAAATTTAAAACTACAAGGCAAGAATAAATTATTTCCTAACTTAGTATATAGCATCAGTTCATTTAAAATGAAATTAAAACTGTTCATCTCATTTAGAAAATGAGGATTTGAGTCAATTTTCATGCTTGAAAGAGCAGAGTGAATGTGCTATATAATAATAACAATTTGACCAAATATATTGAAAAAATCAAGATATTACAAGGGTCATATGAAAGTCGTTTTCATGATTTTCCTAAAGAAGAAAACTACATTCTGGCATTTATAAACCCATTTTCACTTAGTGCACAAAACGTAATGCAGATGCCTAGTAACATACAAATGGAACTAATTGATTTAAAAACAAATTCATTCTTAAAAATGAAATATGATGAGCTTTTTCCAGATCAAAATGCTTCTAACCTAATTAATTTCTAGCGTTCATTACCATGTTAATATTTCCCAGAGTTAAGAAAATTTGCAAAAAATTATATATGTTTGGAACGAAATACAAATGTGAACAAGATTTTCATCAATGAAATTGATTAAAAGCAAAACACGATCGCGAATAATTGATTCAAATTTGAAGAATTCTCTGCTCCTCTCAGTAACAAATTTAACACCAAACATTAAAAGACTAGCGAAATCCAAACAGGCTCAAAAGTTTCATTAATGGTAAGTAATGTTTATGTGCTGTAATAGATATTGATCATTTAAAAAAGTTTGTTGTTTTCATTCCATAGATGTTCGTGGTATCTATTAAAAAGGTTATTAAACATATACCATAGCCAGGAGCAAGCAGAAAGAACAGACAAATCCAAGTTCCAAGCTGATCTAGGTCTAAGTGCCAACAATTGTGGTCCATAGTTATCTTCACCAAACAGTCTCTGGCAGCTGTAGCACCATCACAAAGCGATCACCCTCTCGTACAACAGATCATTTCTGACTATTGTAAATTGGTGCTTCAATAAACTGGCGTAAATTAATTAATTAAATCCCTAATTAGGTTATTCCTTTTCCTCCTCTAAGCTAAAAAGATCCTATCCTTATCTCTATTTTCCAGCCCCTAATGAACGTAAGAAGGTATAAAAAGTGCTCGAGTTATATGGCGCATCTGAACACGTCTGTGAAAAAATTGGCACATGGTATACAAAAGGTTGGCCACCCCTGGTTTATATGAAGGAGCAGAGGCATTACCAATGGCAGAAAAAGGAGAGAGCATCACGAGGTATTAACTTAGAGTAAGTGATCATCTTTTGATATCATTAATCCCTCTACCTATATTTTAATGAATTTTGAAAATGTATTTTTTTCTTTTAAACCAATATTCACTTAATTTTAGTTTTTGCCTGCCTCTTCCTTTCTCCACTTTATAAATTCTTCTTAACAATTTAAATTTAATAATTTGTATAAAAATATTTAGTTTAAAGAAAGATTTCATTCTATCATTTAAATTATAATTAATTGTACTATATCGACTCCATTTTAAGATTTTCTTGCTTTTATTATAATTAATTTACATTCTTTTTTTTTTTTCGTCTTATATTCAGAATTGTGATATAAAAAATAATTTAAGAATTCTTAAATTATTCTTTATATTATAATTCTGAATCTAAAAGGCAAAAAATGAAGAAAGCTAAATTAATTACAATAAAGGAAAGAAAAAATTTATAAGTATTTTAAATGATAGAATGAAAACTTTTTTATTCAAATTATTCAAGTTGTTAATAATATTTTATGGAATTGAATGCTTCGATTTAATATTTACAAAAAAATAGATACGTAAAATTGTCAAAATTCCAACTCTTCGATATTATGAGGAAGTGGGTCAGGCAACATATGAGAATTATTTTTAATTTTTTTAGAAATATAAATATAAATAATATTTAATAAGTAAATACTCCTTCAATTTTCGTTTCTCTTTTCAAAATAGAAGTCACTCAAATTAAAAAATAATAAACAAAACAATTGCTAAATTAATAAAATTTGTGAATATTTTAATTTTAAGCTTCATCAGGATGGGATATCAAAAAGTGAAAAGAAAAAGGATATTTATATTTTTAAAAGCCTTGCCATGTTGATTTGGAAAATAAAATGTTTTTATTTATTTTTGATTGCTTTTCCAAATTACAATTTATAAGAAAAAATTTTTTGTTTTGTTTGCCTGACTTCTAATTTAGTAGACTCTAAATATCTTTATTTTTTATATTAGAGTTTAAAGATTGATGATGGATATGAATAATTATTTAAAAGATGACTTTTAGCTAATAATTTTAAGTTTTAAGGGTAGTAACAAGAAAAATCACTTTTGAATTTCTATTATATTTAATTCACATTTAATGCTTTTTACAAATATAATTTCAAGGTTTATTTACACTTTTTATTTTTTTATTTTAGACAGGCGAGCGACAGCATCAAATTTTCATATTCGTCAGAAGATTTTTATAGTAAAGGTATTAGAATTATTTTCATTTATAAAAAAAAAATTATGTAAGAAATGATAATTATTAATGAAATAACTTCATATATTTATTATTTCCTTTTTCCTCTCTAATTCAATTCCTTAATAAAAAAAGTAATGTACCAATGCATCCGAGAGAGGGCGTGGTCAGGGCCGTCGCCGCACTCTGACTTCGAATATTCTCGACTCCTCTCGGGTTCATTCGGTGCGCCTAGAGTAGGGGGACAGGCTATATAAGCGATTGCTCGCCTAGGTGGATGGTTGGGGAGGTTGGATGGACTGTTACTATTAACAAGAATATACTAGTTTAGTAATTATATATATATATATATTAAGTATAATATTTTAGTGTATTATAAACATGCTTTTAAATAAGAGTAAATAGAATTGAATATAACTAATAATGAATTTTTTACCTGTTAGTTATTTCAGTTTCTTGTTGATTCCATTTTCAGGGAATTTCCTCACGTTGTCAGTTTTTTTGTGAACCTAGAAAGAAGAATCACATTTAATTCAAATATTATTTATATTAATGAATGTATTTTTTTTAATTGTTGTTTTTTATATTATAAGATATGTATTAAATTTAGCAATAAATAAACTTAAATTTAAAGGAAAACCCCTTTTGTTTTATTAAAACCTGCAAAAAAAAAAAGTAGATATTTTTTAATTTCATTTATGGAATCATATTTTATTTTAGTTTTCAAAATGTTTCTTTTATTTATACATAGAGTCAATTTTTTCTTTCCTCTTTTAGAATACCTTCATCATATTCCTTTCTCGAAGTTAGAACATTTTAATGTAATTATAATTAGTCAGTCACACCACAAAAAAGTTTAAAATAATATATAAAAAAATTAGAAAAGGGTAAAAATAAAAGAATTAAAATACTTTTTTTAATATAATTTCAAATTAAAACTAAATAAAAAGGATATTATATGAAACTAAGCCACTCAAAATTAATTAGACAACCTGTATCTTTTGTTCCATCTTCAAAGATAATTATGAGAACTACATGAAATTCCAGAATTGTTTTACCTTTTATTAAATTTATTTTTTTCTGTAGGTCTTCTATTTATCTATTAAGACGAAAACCAAATTTACAGGTTGTCAAATTACAATTTAAATGAATTTGCATTTAAATAAAATAAGTTATTACCTGAGTAAGTCGTTTATTTGCAAGTAGATTTCATTTCTTGAGAGAGAGAGAGAGAAGTTTTGCAAGATCTCCACCTTTTACTTCTTGAATCGTGGCTCGTGATTCTGGAAAAATTTATTTTATTAATGGCTTTAACAAAAAGCAAACTAAAAATCTTTTAATATTTAATAAATGAATATGTGTTTAAGGAATTAGAAGATTTAAATTTTATTTTCAGTCCGATTGTATTGTAAATATTTGAAGTCATATATAGCAATGGCTATAAAGATAGGAATTTTTTATTTTTAAGCATATTTTAAGATATCCGATCGATCTTAAATTTCTATATGTTCAAATTTGAATATTAAGAGATAATTAATAAAATTTTGAACCGGAAAATGATAATATAAAAATACTTACTGTCTTTTATGCTTTGTTCAAGAAACAATGGAAGTATTTTTCCATTTGGTCCACATACAAGCCATCATGGATTGCTTGATGTACTAGAGGATGATGTCCGTAGATATGGTCTGGATCGGGATAACGACATAATCTCTCGATCAATGGCCGCAAATGTCTTGAGATCTCGTGGTCGGGTCAACGAGTAGCAACATGATTTGAGCCAGGTCAGTTGAAAATGCTAAGGGTAAATTTAAATCTTCATGAGACTAATCTTTTCAAAACGGCCCATATCACCGACTTGGAAGCTTTGAAATGATTGCTAACTTTCTTCCTACTAGTTTGCGAACTATTTCTTCCTATTCAGATACAGTCAGGTTCTCTAAAATGATCAAATAATAAATAAGTTGTTTGCAATACAAAATTTTTAATTGAAAAGATAAATATAATTAGAAAATAAAGTATTAGAAAAATAGAATAAAGTGTATTCCCCTTGTTAATTGAAAATCGAGTGCGAAATACTTTCTTAACATTCCAAATTTGAGCATATAAAAATTTCATATCCATTGTATATATACTTAAGGTATAATTGAAAAATAAATAGTTCATATCTTCATGGCAAATTCTTAGAAAACTCATCCTTACAGCGGAAAATTATTTTGTTTTGACTTGTGTCTTCTTAAATAAATGAAAAATAAATATTTTATAAATATCTTCTCGTCTTTCATTCTCCATTTTCCATTTTTTGAGGAGGACACTCAGATTAAAACAAAATAATAATTCGTTCAAAGGAACAAAAGTAGTGTAGATTGCTTAAAACATTTGCAAAAAAATAAAATTGATGAATGTTAATGAACCGGAAAAGGATATGTATGCTTCCATTGCCCAAAAACCAATTAAAAATAATTTTATCATTAAACAAATTTTGTATTCTAATAAAATATCAATTACTAATTCTAACTCAAAATTTGAAATTTTAAATAAATAAGTGCATTTAATAAAGTAAAAAAAAAGTAAATCAAAGTAATTCAAGATTAATTAGATCAGGGCTCTTCAAAGTGAGGGTCGCGAGAAGTTTGAGCACATTATTTGAGAAATGATTATAAACATTTAAGTGGCAATGATAGTTGTTTGGGGAATATTAAGAAAAATTTTTTAAACAAAGTCAAGGAATATCTCTGTATGTCAGGTTTTAATAAAATTGTAAATTATGATTGATTTTGTAATTTAATTTAACTTCAAGTCTTACTGAGTTAGTTTATATTAGTTGATAATAACAAACCACGTTTAGAACATTTGGCATTTATATGAAAATTGACAAAGTTCTAGTAAATATATATATTTTTATTTATATTTCCATATAAATGCCAAAGTGTAATGTGAAAGTGTCTAACGTTCTGTGGTTTGTTATTATCAACTAATATAAACTAATTCAGTAAGGCTTGATGAAGTTAAATCAAAAAACAAAATCGATCACCTCTTAATTTGCATTTTTATTTAAACCTTACGTCATAGATATTCCTTCACCTTCTTCTAAATATATATATAAATACTGTCTCTTCGAAAGTAAATGGACAAACTCTATCTTTGGTTTCGTGGATACTTAGAAGACCTACATGAAATCCAAAAATAATAAATTATAAAATTTGAAGATTTTGAATTTCATGTAGCTCTCTTAATTATCCATTAAGACGAAACAAAAGATATAGGTTGTCCAATTATTTTTTAGGGGGGATAGTATATGAATATATAAGGTTGGAGGGAAAGGTTCTGTCGTATTTTAAATAAGCAGATAATTTTGCTTGTAAATCAAAAGCACGAGTTGCTAGTGGCTAGTGAGTCATTGGGATTTTTATTTCTATTTTTACCAGCTATATAATATAAAAGGAATTTTTTTATATAGTTTATTAGTTACTTGATATATTTTTATAAAATGATTCGAATGTTTTCTTTAAAATACGACATAACTTTCCTTCCAAGCTTGAGTTAGGTTCATTAATATGAAAATTTTTTAAAATTATTTAAGATTTACATATATATCTTCAATACTATATAATATTCAAATGTTATTTGATTTATTTTCTTTTTAGAAAATTTGTTGTTATTTTCTTTCAGACAAGATCAGCTAATTCAGATAACTTTTAAAAGAAAAAACCTAATTATTAAATAAAGATTAAGATAGGGAATTCTATTCTGTCCATTATGATAACTTTATTATTTTCTAAATATATACTATATTATATTACTTGTAAAAGCATGTACTATATCATGCTTTTACTAGTATACTAATGTCCATAAACAAAGGAAATTACATATGCTTCTATGATAATTTGAAGATGATAAAAATATCATAATGGATAAAAAAAAATTCCCTTACCTCTCTCACTCTCTCTCTCGATATATATTTATTTAATAATTAGGTTTTTTCTTTTTAAATATTAATTGAATTAGCTACGGCTGAAAATGACGATGAAAACTAATTCTTCTTTCAAAATATATGGAAGTGTTTTCTCTGGTTGGTCCGCGTAATGACTTTCAGATATGATGAGATTTCTTTTTTATATTTAAAATCTTAAGAAAATTTTGAAAGAAGAATTAGTTTTCTTTGTCATTTTCAGCCACAGCTAATTCAGTTAATATTTAAAAAGAAAAAACCTAATTATTAAATAAAAATATATCGAGAGAGAGAGAGGTAAGGGAATTTTATTTTGTCCATTATATTTTTATCATCTTTTAATTATCATAGAGCACCAGCTTTCACTAAATATACTGAGATAGAATTGCATATGTAATTTCGTTTGTTTATGGACATTAGTATACTAGTAAAAGTATGTGGCATTTTATATTTAGAAAATAATAAAGATATCATAATGGGCAGAATAAAATTTCCTATCTTAATCTTTATTTAATAATTAGGTTTTTTCTTTTAAAAGTTATCTAAATTAGCTGATCTTGTTTGAAAGAAAATAACAACAAATTTTCTAAAGAAAAAAAAAATAAAAAAAATAGAAAATAAATCACATGACATTTGAATATTATATAGTATTGAAGAAATATATATATATATATATAAATGTTAAATAATTTTAAAAAATTTTCATATTATGAAACCTAAATCAACTAACATTGTGAATTGTTAATATATATATATATTTACATATATAATATAATATATAATAACAATAAAATAATATTTTGAGAGAAGTCTTTTTTGAATGAAATATAAATTACTCACACAGTGCTGATATTTCGTTAATTGTCTCAAAGAATTTGTCTAGGAATCCAGCTCTCAGTGAAAAATCAAAGACTTTGGAGAATTTGGAAAGGAAAAAATGAAATTTTTGAAAGTACTAAAAAAATAGAAAAATACATTAGAAAATTTTCTTTTTGTTCTTTTTTATTATTATCTTCTTTGATAACATTTAATGATCGAGGATATAGATATTTCAGGCAAGTCAAGATCTAAAAAGAAAAAAAATATTAAAAATATGAGAAATTGTTTGTATGATTTAATTTTAAAGGGAGGGAATCCAAAAAATAAGGACATTGAAGAGAAATTTTAAATAAAATGTAAATTATTCACTCACAGGTGAAATTTCGTTGAATATCTTGTGATGAATTTGTGTAAGAAATCAATCTCTTTTAGAAACATCAAAAACAAGAGGAGAATCTGAAAATTAAAAAGATAAAAATTGCCTTTTAGAAAAGAGCAAAAAAATAGAAAAGTACATTAGAAAATTCTATTTTTGTTAAATTTTATCATTAAAAATTCTTTTTTAAAAGTAGATCAATTAATTGAATAATTAAATAAATAAAAATAAAATTGAATTAAAACAAAGTAAAAATGAAAATAGCTTATAGGTTATTAGCATGCATTTAGGTATTAGCAATACCTTTATATAGTTCGAAATATAATTTCAAATTAATCCAAATTATTTATTAAACATTGATTAAATAATTATTTAATTATTTGACTAAAGAAAAACGAATATTTAAAAAAACAAGGGAAAAAATCATATGTCAAATTAATAAATGGAGGGAATAATAGAAATTGGAGGGAAAACATAGAGATAGAAAAGCAGAGTTGACAATGCAGCAACTCATCACGTACCACTTATGTGCCAAAGATTTCTTTAAAAAATAAATATTTAATTTTTGTAATTTTTTAATTTTAAAAATTTAAATATGATTATTTAATCATTTTTTTATTTAAAATGTAAATTGAAAAAATTAATTTAAATAATAAATAAAAAACTACTCCCCCATCTACCGGATTAAATAGGTATTATTTAGCAATCGACCGGCTCATTGAGAATATTTAATTGAAAATTATGACTTTTGGTTAAATATGCTCTAATTAATAATTTATGAAAAATTCTTATTAAAAATAAATATATGGTTACTTTAACACTCAATGAAGAAAGTATATATCCACACCCAGGATCAGGGGGGTATATAATCATTCCTCAAATTCCACCCCCCCCCCCTAAAAAAATAATATACCATACATGTATAAACAAAAATATAATATATAGGGAAATATATTGTAAAACCCAATAAAAATCACTTAGAAAATATTATTTTATATGGCAATATGACCGCCTTTAACTGTGTTGTTAAATTCCACCTGTTAATGTAGGTAGGCTACCTAATGGATATTTTATAAAATTTTTAAAAATTTATAAGTTTGTAAGTTTCTATGTTAATTAAATATATAATTTATTTATTGAATAAAAAAAAAGAGAGAAAAAAAAAAGAAATTAATCTGTAAGCAAATAAAACCACATAAGTAGCTTTGTTGTGCATTAAGCCTCTGCATAACCTTGAACTCTAATAAAAATATATCTGGACAACACACGATTTCCGTTTAATGCACTAATAAGGCTGCTAAAATATATGTTAATACCACAACAGCCTTTCCCCGATTTTATTGTAAAGCCCACGTGGTTAGTCGTCCGATAAAACGTTAACTCGAGTGAACCAGCGCTGGTTTCCAGGAAGACAGAGAGAAGCACGGCCCGGGGGACCCGGAATATCGTCGTGGACTCGTGAACATAATAGGCGCACTTGATGATCAGCAGCGAATACGTTTTATAAATATAAAAAAAAATTTTTTATACAATAAATATCATAAGCGACAAGGCACATTGATTTGTTTCCTTTTAAAGCCAGACCCTCACCATAAATTTATAATAAATTTATTAATTAATTAAAATAGACTTTAATATTTATAATTTATGCTACTTCAATATATTTTTTATTTCCAAATAAATTGGTCAAGTACAAACAAAAAAAAAAAAGGGGGTGGAAAATAAAAAATAAAAACACTTATTAATGCTAGACAAAAGAAATAAAACATTACCAAGTAGATATTGGTGGAAGTTACTATTTTTGTTAGAGTTTTTTTGCTAGCAGCAATAGGTCACTTCCCTGAAGTTAGCCGAGGCTGCACGTCGTACCGATCTGCCGCTCACCCCAGAATCGCTACTTTTCTTTAGAATTTATTTTAAACTAGAGTTATGAATGATTTATTATCCTTTTTAAAAAAGAAATTTTCATAATTTTATTATTATTATTTGATAACTATTTTCTTTTAAAATTATATTAAATAAAACTTTTTCGAAATTAATGTAAGCATATTTAATGATGATTGTAATTCTCTTTCTCCTACTAGTAGAATATTCATTGTAATAGTAATATACATATGTATATAAAGACTAACTTTATGCTTACAATCGATTTTTTGGACTGAGGATGAGATAATAAAGTTATCTCGAAACGTCTCCGAGATCGAAAAGCACATAAAGGCTTTTATTTTGGCTGAACCAGCCCTCTCCCAAGAATAAATTTTTAATGATCTTTATAACCCCCCCTCCCCCCGAAAAATATTCAGTCTTATCATGAAATTCTCAAAAAAAAAGTTGTTAGTAATTAATTACGATTTCTTTTAATGAATACCAATTCACTAATGAAAAATAAGTAGTAGTTAATGTCACATTAAAAATTTTGGATGTTAGGTAATGATTTTATTCGTTTTTTGTTTGCAATAAATATTAAAAATGTATTATAAATTATATATATTATATATTTTATTTATGATTCTTAAATCCTCACTTGAATTTAGCATTGATTAATGTTGCAATAAAAAATTTCCGCTCACGTGTAGGCTCGATTCACCAACAACCTTTCGGTAAACATCCGATTGCGCCATGGAGGCTACAAAATTTTCTACACTATAATTATAAAATTCTTCTCAAAACATTTTTTAATCTATTATTTAATCATAATAGAATAGAAATAGAAGAAAATATTAATATATTGATTAATTTATAGTTAGAGGTATGAATCATTAAATATTTATATTTGAAAACGATTTAATTAAGTTATCTAAGAAAAAATATTTTGTAGCCTCCGTGGCGCAATCGGCTAGCGCGTTCGGCTGTTAACCGAAAGGTTGGTGGTTCGAGCCCACCCGGGGGCGAAGGTTTTTTTATCAATTTATTTAACTCATTAATATTATTTATTAAATTATATCTATATAATTCATAAATTCAAAAAAAATATCTAAAATAAAAAAAATTTTAAAAGTAATTTTTATCACTTATTAATTATTAACTGAGGGCTATTTTAATTAAAGAATCCATTATTTCTACTCAGGAAGAAGGGTGAATGAAAGTCGAAAGATGCATTATCATAAAATCTTAAATTTAAAATTGTGAACTAACCAGAATCTGCCAATTCTTTCGTTCCTCAGGCGAGACTGAAGATCAGAGCCGAAAACATTCCAAAAAAAGACAAAAAAATGTTGAGACCCACTCTTCGAATATTTTCCCTCTAGGCCCAGCAAAACCTCCAGACAGTCCTGGGAGTTAGAGGGAAAGTGTCCTCTTTGAGAGAAACTTTTGCCAAAAAACAAAATAACATTGGAATTTTTTCATTCCCAATTTTGTTTTTTATAAGGGCATAAGTGGCTGACGGCACATTTATTATTATTCTATCATTATAAAAAATTTTCAAGGCAAAGACGACAAACTGGAAGATCGTCTGATGAGGGCCAAACTAACTACTTACCTCAATCCGCTACAACCAGATAAGGTAGTGCTAAACGGAGGGTGCAACTTGTGCAGGGGCACTTGGGCTTCTGATTGGGGAGGAGTGAATTGAAAGTTTCCAGTTTCCATTTTATCCTGATATCAACATTAATTATTTAAAGCTTTAATGAAAGGGCCATAGCAGCCAAAAGGACAAAAAATAATATATTGGATAGTTTCTAGTAAAAGGGTGACAAATAAATAAAATTCCTTTGCTACCTGTAAAAAAATTGTTTATATTAGAATCCATGTTTCCTGTTAGAAATTTTTCTCTTTTGGTAATTACTTTAAAAATATTCAAATCAGGACTTCAGAGCTGTTGAAAAAAATTTCCTTAAAATACAAAAATGCAAGAAATGAAAACAGATATTTTTGTATTATATAGTATATTCATATAAATATTTTTATTAACAATTTTTGAAATATGAAGGAGTTAGGATCAAAATGAAGCCTAATTTTATTATAACAATTGTAATAACAAATATAAATTCATATTATTAAATTTGTTCATTATATAATAATTCATACTATCAGCATTAATTTATTATTTTAAATAAAAATTAAACTAATTGAACGAAAACGAGGTAGAGAGATATTAATTAATATGTTAAGTTCTTCTTCTTTCACCATTTGGGCCTAAAATCGTAAGAATATGAGAAAGATTAAAAAATAATAATTTTTATAATATACATGTAATTCAACTTACGATTCGATAGTATTGAGGGTAGAGAGACAGGCGAACAATTGAGGGCCTGACTGGCACTTATCCGTTCCAGTAACTGAAATAAAAGTCATAATTAGCCTAAAAAATATAATTAGTCTAAGAAAATACAAGAATAACAAGTTTTTAAATAATTGTGGAACATAATAATTCCCAAAATGAAAATAATTATAACAAAAACCGATGAGATGTGACTGTGAAGTTAAAGGTATCAGGAAAAATATAATATCCAGTGGAATAAAAAATATATTCAATTAGGATTATCGTTTCGCAAATCACCACCTTCTTTAGGAAATTTAACAATACAAGATTTTCTGTTACAATTATCCTGTAAAAGGCCTTGAAACCAATAATCTGAATTAAATAAATTTATTCACAATAATTTCTCTGGGTACATCCTTTCTTTTCTGAAGATAATGCTTCCCCCCGTTTTTTTATATTACTAAAATGTGCTATAAATCAATCAGTATGCATAATTTTTGAGATTAAAACAAATTAAATATTTGTGACGTTTTAAAATCAAAGTAATGGCGATTTCGATTCATTGCTCTAAATCAGACCAAGCGTTGTTAAATTTCCAGAGACTTGCGTGGTTTGCTCTGGAGGAGAGGATATCTTGAGCAACTTTAATCGAAAATGCCATAAGAGGGTCATATCTTGTACTGGGGATTAGGACAAATTGCAGAATTTCAATTACATATGCCTTTTTTTTTTGAAATTTCAAGAGGAGATATTTTTTTAGAATTTAAAGAAATTTAATTTAACTATCAAAAGTTTATTAAATTGGTCTTTTTCTGTGAGTAATTTTTCTGAATATTTGATTTTGGTTTATTTCAAAATATTTTTATTTGCAAAAATTTTGCTCCAAATTTTTGGAATAGCCATTTGTCTGGGGCCATATTAATGAGGCATTCGGTCTAACCTTCTTTTGTTAAATATAAAAAATTTCATTCCACAGATGAAATGAAAAAGAAACGAACAGATTGGAAATGATATCATACAGTACTTACTTGATATATCACATTTGGCTAGATCCTCAAGGGCCTTATTCATTTTATCGGGAGATTTTTCAAGAGCACTGCGAATTCTCTCCTGCGCCAATTGTCTTTGATAAAGTCCATCTTTTAACTAAAAAGAAATGTTATTTTTATATAATATTCTTGATAAAAGAAAATTACCAAAAAATTTTATATACCAGTTGAAGGCGAGTTCCAACGCAGCCCAAGAAGCACTGCAACAAAGAATATAACAAAGCAATGACAAAAATATTTTTTACGTTTCATATTTATTAATAAATATTGTTAAAAAAGATATAGTAGTAGTAAAAGCTATACCAGATTTAGAAAGAATTAAGATTTTTTTAAAAATTTTTCCCCTCTAAATAATATATAAATTGATCCCATACATACATTTACAAAATGAATACTGTAGTTTTCAGATCCAGAAGGAGTTCTAAAAAATTCGTTTAGGATGGCTAATTGTGTCAGGCATTCCGGAAGTGACATTTATGAAAATTTTGCTGGCAAGTAAATAATTTTCAAGAAAACAATAAAAGAAGAAAAATGGAGAGGGGGGGGGGGGGGAAAGAGAATTGGAGACTGATCTGGAAACCTGCAGCGATATTTTTTTAAAAGGGGCTATCCGTTATAAAATTTGATGGATGGGTTTCCTAATCTCTAGATAGATTTATGCATTAAAGCTAACTTATTTTTTAATTTCATTTAATTCTTTTTAAAAATAAGAAATAAAGGGAAACGATCTTACCTTTCCATTGTCACTATTCGGAATCTGTTTGTTCCTTAATGATTGAAGATCCTCTAAAAAAAAAAAATTGTACTTTTTCAAATAATTTTATTTTTATTTCATTATTGATGAATTAATTATCAAATAAACCAATTTAAGAAAACGGAAAAGTTGAGTTGATAGAGGCAGGGGCGTGGTCAGAAACGGGATTCCCCATATTACAAAAAATAATATCAAATGGAATTTTAAAAAAATTAGAAAAAATTTACCCTCCCTCGACTTTCTCGTATACAAATACAAATATATAAGGAAAGTAGTTTTACTTAATAACTTAATATCACGGTTTTTAGAAAAACGTTTCAGGTAAACTTCCGATTGTGTGGACCAAATTTTAACTGTGGTCTATTTGAATTTTTAATTAATTTAATTTAGTATATACCAAATCCGAAAGAAATGAGATCTCCAGTGATTATATAATATAATTAGAATTTTGAGCAATCGAGTCAAATAATACATTTTTACTTTCTCTTACCTATATGTATATGTAATAAATAGTGAGGTTTGCATTCGCAAAAAAATCGATGTCAAGATTTCAACGGAAACACGTTTTTAGGTCCCCTAAGTCTAAAAAATTTGTCTTGTAAAATGGTCTGTCTGTGTGTATGTGCGTAAAGAAGATATCTCCAAAATGAAAAAACTTCAAGACTAAAATTGTATATTTAAGTTAAGAACTCATGTCGGTTGCGTCTCGAAGCTTTTGAAAAAGTATTAGTACTTTACTGATGTACTTTTTTAGTTTTTTGATTTTCTCAAAATTTTCATTTTGATTAAAATTCATAAAACATTTATTTATTAGATGATATTTGAAATGTTGTTTGGGACACATTTTACAGATGTACTTTTTTAGTTTTCTTAAACCATTGTCTCTTAAACGCGTTGTCATGGAAGAAATATAAATATTTTTAATTCCTAATTTTGATAATAAACGAGATTTAATTGCCAATTTAATTTTTTTTATAATTATAAATAATTTCCTTGGGATAAATTTTGAATGAAAAAGAGGGTTCCCTGGATGAGTCGGTAGGTATCGCTGTTTTCAACAGGAGATCGGCGATCGCATTTCGGGCAGGAGAGATTTTTTCATTAAATAAAAATATTTAATGTAAACATCATCAAGTATGCTGTGGATTCCACTAAAATAGAACCCTCAGGCAGCTCTACGAGGATAGAGACTTGCTGTGACACCCCCGTATGGAAAGGATTCCCTCTCAATGATACACTCTTCGCAAGGAGTAGGCTACACGCTGGTGTTGAGAGAATTCTCACTCTAGGAAATCCTCCCAAGAATAGAATAGTTTGGCTGAAAGGGACCGGATGGAATTAGTTATAGTAGTTAGAAATGAATATAGAAGGAGTCAGAGATAGGAAATAAACTAATTTCACGGAATGGCGATAGAGGGCTACGGTAGAGGTCGGCTGGGTTTGAGGTGTGTGTCTCCGCGCACAAAAGCACCTCGAGTAAATAAAGGGAGATACCGGTATGTGAGCTAAACGGTCCAAATGAAATGAAATTGGAATGAAAAAATTAATTGACAAAATTGAAAAATCTTTAAGGTAATATAAAACTACTTAGCTACCTACGGGGTCCAAAGTGATAGCACATCATTTACCTTTCCTTGCCTTAGGTAAAAGAAAGTTGTGTGATGTGCGGCATTCACATCAGATTTTTTTAATCTCTGATCGAAAATCATTTGGATGGCCCTATTGGATTTACCTTCACTGGGAGAGAGTTCACTCTTGCAATGACTTAGCGCATCCTTAATTCGTTTACGACTATCTTCAATATCACCCTGAAAGGAAATTAGATATTATTATTTTAATCTATCAGTGGGGTGACCAGGATATTTTCACTTTGTTATGATCAGATCGATCATCTTTAAAAAAAATCCCGTCACCTTAAATATGAATCATAATATAAAATATATTTTTTACCGAAACAAAGGCAAAGCAGGCGATGAGAGCCAGGAATGGAATCCAGAAATTCATGATGCTTAAAGGAGAGACTCAGAGTCAAAGAGACCTACGGAGATAGGTTTATATATATATGAGAAAGAGAGACGGATAAATAGAGAAGTTGAAAGTCCACAAGAGTTATCGATTCGATTTTTATTTAAATTATTTATTGACAAAACGGTGTGATACTCCCCTGTTTTCAACCGTTATTTGGTAGATATTTTATTTAGAAATTTCTATTATTCAATATTTATATAATTTCTTATATTAAAGAAAATGTTGCATTTTAATAAATAAATCTTATAATATATATATTTATTATACATTAAAAAGGAAAGTAACACAAAATTAAAATCAAATCAAATTAAATCAAATAAATCCAGATTGTTTTTGACTTTTTGACCACATTCAGAAGGATAAAAAAATTTTCTCAAACCAGGATTGGGGCGGCCTTCAACGAGATCCCCCCTCACTATATGTATTATATATATATTAGGCGGCAAACCCTTATGAAATAAATGTAATTTTTCCACCTCATGAATGCGGACTCCCATTGCCATACGTAGGGGTCAAAAGCTCTCCTTACCTACGAGATATAAACTAGTTATAAATGGTCCATAGAAATTACATCAAGGGTTAGGGAGAATAAATATACACTGTCCCTATATTTATATCAAAGTTATTTCATTTCATTAATTCTTATCATTTTTCAATTTTTAAAAATATAGAACTTCTTAAATTGCCCCTCCCCTTGATGATGACAAAAATAATAATAATAATAATAATAATAATAATAATAGAAATTTAGAAAAATACTTTTTCATAATTCCATATAACTTTTTAAAAATTTTTTTGAAATTATATAAATGTTTAATAAATGTGTATTCATACTATTTAAAATTAATTAATTCTGTTTTCCCCGGAGAGACTAAACGAAAGATGATTACAACCTCATATCTAACTACATCTACAAGTCCTAACGTCGCTAATATTTTTATAATATATATATAGTTATATTTTAGAAGATATCTCCCCCCCCCCTCTCCTCTTGATAACGCCTAGGCGAGCCCCTAATTATATAAGAAAGAATTCATTTATATAATATAAAATAATTTATCAAATGGCTATTTTTTTTAATACGTTTATTTAAATATTATTTAAATAGAAAATTTGAAGAAAGGATTATTAAACTTACCAAATTTAATGAAGTTATCTTTTGAAGTCTTATGTTGCTTCTAAATCACTTCAAGAAATCAAGCAAAAAGAGAGCGTGTTGATTTATTAATATTTAAGATTTTTTACAACAAATGAATATTGTTAGGAGAATCAATGCCAGATAGATTCTAACACGACAACAAAATATTTCATCTGAAAAGAAATTTATTACTAAAATTTAATTAAAAAAAAAATTAATCAAAATTCAATTATAATATTAATTTGAGAAATTGATTTGAATCTGAAATTCAAAACAAAAGGTGATCTACACTGAAAACAGTAGCGTAGCAGAAATTTATAAAGGGGGCGGGAGTTTAGGACTTTCTTTTTACTTTTTTACAATGTATCATATATATATTTTAATTACAAAATTATTAAATAAAGGAATTTTATTTATTACTAATATTCTTATTATTATTTTATTATTTTTATTCTTCTCTAATATTAAGACTAGGTTCAGGTCCCATAGAGAGGGTGAGGGGTTCTAATCCCCTTGTAAAGACTATGCCACTGATAGTTGACAAACTATATTTAGAATATTAATAAAAAATTATATTATTTTTATATAATTTATATAATTTTATATCTTTCTTTGAACCAATGAAAACAATAATATAAGAGTTCCTAAATTTTCTGATCAGGAAATCTTTTTCCGCTGACCCAATTCTCTTCTTGATTGAATATATAAATGACTTTTATTAACCATAGTGAACACACAACGACCTTCTTTCTATAGTCTTTCATAAAGTAATTTAAGCATTTTTTTGGCAATAAAATCTTTTGATAATAAAAGAAATAAAGAAGAAAATGAATGATGGTTTTACCATGGAGAAAATTATATTCTTTATTAAAATAATTAACTTACTCTAACTCTGTTGATATAACGTTTTCCTTTTAAAAATATTAAATAGGAAGTATTAAAAGAGAATGATTTTTTTATGTATTTATTTTTAACAATAATAAATCATTTATTCATTTATTCACTTAAAGAAAAATCTCTTCACCATGCCAGCCTGAAAATAAACAAATTAATTAATTGAGTATCTACAATAAATTTCATAAATAAAATCAAGTTTTAATAAATTTTCATGTTTGTTAAATAACTGATATAAATTATAAGAGGAAATCTAATGTGCCACTTTAAGAGATTAACTCTTAGGGGTCAAGAGCAAATTTCAAAGGAAAAAATATATATCTAAGCTATTTTGTGGTTACCTGAATCTTTGATTAATCGGGTTTTGGAGAATGAAATATCTTATCAAAATTTAGATTTGTCCTTATAATCTAAAGTTACTGGAACGTGGAAAAAAAATCAAATAAAAATTTTAATTATTTGATACGTTAATCAAATATATCTTATTTGCCATTCTGGATTTATATATTTTTAAAAATATTCTTAGATGGAAATTTTATCATTGGAAGACTGACTATACGCACCGTTTTGAACAGGACAGTTCCTTTTTTTTTTTTATGTTTTATACCTGCTGTCGTTTTGTTACAAATAGGACTTTTGTCCCGTTTTGATAAAAATTAAAAATATGGATTACACAATATAAATTCTCACTACTCGTACATTAATGTCATAAAAACAAATAATTATGTTTTTATATTATTTCATATAATAAAGTTATTTATTTTTTTATAGAGCATGTAATTAAGATAGAAAGCAATGCTAATTGTAAAACAAAAATATACTTTGAAATGTGAAAAAATTTATGACAAAATATTAAATAATCAAAATGTGCTAATTAAGAAAAAATCACTTCTTCAAAAAAAATTCAGCCTACGACGGTGATGAAACATCATTTCCCTCGACATCTAAATAGTGTGTAATAAATACTACTATTTTTTGTTCTAGTTTATCTATATGATAAATTTCTGTTAATGAAGATAAGTCAATAAATTTATATAATACATTTTGTCTTTTTCTTTCTCTCCCATTTTAGCTAATCAAATATCCCGTTTTTGACATAAGGAAATGGTCAGCTTAATCATAGGGGTTCATCAGTCTTTAATGATAGCTTCCTTAAAGGGGACGGAGGTGAAGAAACAATTTATTTATACATTCCTCCCTGATTTAAAGATTCATTTTTGTTTGATCTGATTTTCCACTATTTTGCAATATATCCCTTAATAATGTTTAATTCTTCTATTTATTTAAAGAATTGTTTAAATTATAATAAGTTATTTTTATTAGAGAGAAAAGAAACTACCATTCATCGTCTAGAATAATTTAATATCCAAAAATAAAATATTTTTATAAATACTTACGGAAGCTTATGTGTTAGGGCATTGAGGCAAATAAATACTTGAACTCCAGTTACACATTTTTCATTCCCAGTTACTGAAAAAACAATAATACATTTAAAAAGAAATAATTTTGGTTCAAAGATTAATATATAAATAATAATGCTTAATTAAAGTCAAACACAGGGAAATATTGAATAATGCTTCCACTCGTTTTTTATCTAAGTATTATATATATTATGGGCACAAATATCTTAATATCAGATTATAAATTATCATGAATTTTATAAAAAATATTTAAAAAAATTTATTCAATAAAAACGAGGGAATAACCAAAACCCACTTGGCTTGAAAAAAATTTTCTCATAAGAATAAAATATTATACTAGGGATTATTGTTTCATATAATAAAGGATTCATATTCATATAATCACTTCAGTCTTTCTCATATGAAATGATAAAAATTTATTTAAAAAGAAGTTTGTCTCCCCTCTTCCCTTATAAAAATAAATTTAAAAATAACATACCTAATTATAAAGCAATATCGAACATATAGACTTTAAACGATATACAATTTATATTAATGGCGATAAACCAGCAATAAATAAATAAATCAATAAATAAATGGATCAATAAAAATACCAACAAAATGCTATAGTCTGATTGCAAAATGGCCGATGCACAAATGACTAGAAACTAACAACGCAAAAGACTAGAATATAGAAGGGTGAGCCCTTTTCAATCCATTAGTATTGAAAACCAGAGATTTTAAAGGGAATAAATAAAGTAGAGAAGTTTTAATATTTATATATTTTGTTTTTTACTGAACTGAAAAGGTCTCCAAATATATCTAGAGTCTTTGTGGGTGCAACATGACTAGAATAGAACCCAAGATTTACATCACATTTATTATAGAACAAGAATGCGCATTAAACTTGAGAATAAAACAAAAATAAATTCGCTCACAGGTACAAAAGGAAATGAAAAGGATTAGATAATATATGTGACTAGACTTTAAGCTCCAGAATAAAAAAACACATCTGTTGGTTATGGGATCAGCTCTGAGCAATACTAAATATACTTAACAAGTTTATCTCAGTTAGGAATCGAACAAGATTATCAATATGATCTCCATTCTTTAAGATATCCACATTGAAAAAATAAAACTTATCTAGCGCCTAAATGTAATAAAAATTTTCTAATAAAATATTTTTTTTTGCCTTACTTGTTTCAGAACATTTTTCAAATTCTTTAAGTGATTTTTCAAGATGTTCAGCATTATCCTTATAAGTATTCCGGATTCTTTCCAGGACTGTATCTTTATTCAATACTCCGTCCTTGATCTATAATTAGGAGAAAAAAACAATTAAAAATTGCTCCCTCACTTGAAATGTTATTCTCTTAAAAAAAATTCAATTTAAATCATATTTTTGAAAACATAATATATTAAATGATAAGTAGTGAACAATGTTATTTAAATACCCCCATTTTCAATTTTTTCCTAAATTTGTATTTATTAATAAAATAGCATATTCAAATTTTATTTTAATCAGAGATATGTGAAAAGAGATGAAGTTAGGCAGTAGCCTCTATCGAAATAAAACACTCAAAATATGATATCTCTGATCTGTGTACAGCCACCCATCTCATCGTGAAGATTTTATTTTAATCATCATCAATGATGATGTATATTAATAAAATGGAAAAATATAATTTTTAGAAATAATAAGAACCTCTATTGTTTCATTCTAAAAAGTACTTACTAATCCAAGTTTGGTTGTGACACAGCCAAGCAAACACTAAAAAAAAAAAATTAATTACAAACACATTTTCAACGATAATATTAAATATTTTTTAAAATAGATTTTTATCCTTGGTATCAGAGCCGGATTTTCATGTAGTTAAGCTTGTGTTTAGAACGATAAATCATGTGGCTACATTATTTGAACTAGATCGTCAGCACAGTTTCGCACTAGAGGCAAGGGCGATTCATACGATCGCCCCCCCCCCCCCAAATTCAGCTATTTGGGGTTTTATAAATATTTTCTGTATATAATTTTAATATTAATTATCGAATGCTTCAGCTGTATGTT
>JAAAKE020088744.1:0-21343 GCA_010014785.2 Anisolabis maritima | reverse complement strand
ATTGTTTGCCCATATACATAGTCGCCCGCAGACTATATTTTACAGAATAAGTAGCCCCTAAGGGATAAAAGTTTGGCTACACCTGCTCTAGATCATCAGCCTCAAAAGCAAGCCCTCAAAATTTTGTCCCTTTTGTTGGGAATCACTGATCTAATGGATTTTGCAGTGGCATTTATTCTAAAGATAAATTGCAAATCAAAGTGTCTGCACTGGAATGCAAATGAAGTTCGTTTCAAGACAGTAGAATTCGCCCTTCCCATATATAAAAAAATGTTGATTAAATTGCTATAAACAACTCTCGATTCAAGAAGTCTCACCGTTTCTATCTGAACTGTTGGAACATCTGAAGTTACGATCGAGAAGAAGGCGGAATCAACGGGACTTTAATTGAGAAATGTAACACTATCGGGTAACATGACATTCTCCACATGTGGTGAATATATTGCAGCATACACATGACGGATGACTCTCACCTTATTTTAGAAAGAGTCCATACACAGAAGCATCATTAAGGACAAACTTAAGAATATTCTTAATCTGGATGTGTTGGGATAACTGAATACCTACCATATCATGGGGATGATCATTAGATAATGATCTCCACAACTTCTGTCTAGAGAACTATATATGAGCCATCCTAAAAGGCCGGCAGGAGAAGGAAGTGTCTATCAGATCTCATCGACCACCCGCTCAAGCCCCCCCCCCCCCCTCCAAGGAAAAAATATCGAGAGAAATTAAAAGGGAGTAGCGGGCTTGAGAAAGGATCTTAAATAGGAGAGGCAAACAAATGAAAAGACGGAAGAAATGTCGCACTTAAGGATAAGATATGCAAATTAGATGCGAATAAAGAATTAAGTATCAAGAAGATAGAGGGGAAAGACGGGAAAGGGAGAAAAATTTAATTGTAAGAGGGATTGAAAAAGCTAAAAATGAAAATTTTGAAGAAACCAAATATGATAGTAAGACCATTTAGAGTCGGAAAAAGAGAAAATGGATGGAATAGACCAATTAAAATATATTTCAATAATCTGCACAATAAAAGAAAAGATCTAAAAGAATCCAAAATTTTTGATAAAGATGAAGACTACTCAAGCGAAGTCAGGAATATCAGAAGAAAACTATTTCATTGGTCAAAAAAATTGAGAAATGAAGGAAATAGTCCAAAACAGATATGACAAAATTAGAATAAATAACATTGATTATAAATTAATACAGGATAAGAATGGAGATTCGATACAAGAAATAGGAAAAAACAAAGAAACTTTACAAAAAAGGAAAAACCCGTTCAAGAAAACAAGGGAAGAAATATGTTAAACATATTAAGTTATAATATTGCTGGACTGAAAAATAAGCTTAATAATTTCCACTTCCTCAATTATGGCAAAAAATTTGATATCATTATTTTGCTAGAAACTTTTGAAAAACTTATACTGAAACCTCAAATAAATACTTCCCAAATTTTTTAATTAAATAGAAGGATGCAAATAAAACTTCAAGATTTGGTACGACAAGTGGCAAATGATCATAAGGATAAATAAATAGCCTTGAAATATACAGCATTTGAATTTATAGATAACTTCCACTTTATAAAAATCCAATTATATCTAGATGATTTATTATACATAATCCCTGCAAACATTTATTGTACTAATTGGAAAAGTGAATTCCTAACGTTTTATAATCTCATTAATAATAATTTGCAAAAGGAAGTAATAAAAATAGAAGATATTAATAGGGGTAGAGCAAACATTGGAAGAGGAAATAAGTTTTCCTACTCTGGACGAAAGAATAAAAAGACAAAGATTATCAAAGATACAATTATGTCAAAACTTTGGGCAAATAATCCTTAACGGTCGAACGCGAAGTGATGCTGATTTAACGTTCATTGGAAGTATGGGCATGTCCTTAAACGATTTAGCCTTCGCTTCAGGCAGTTGTCTTGAGATGATCAACAATTTCAGGGCACATCTATTCTCAGATCATCAACCCATTATCCTATCCCTTCAGGCTCCAAACTCGGGCAATAATGATGAAATAAAAAATAAATCTCTTCTCCCGAGATTGATATAGACCAAATAAGATAAAATGGATTTTACTAGCAAAATAAGAACTAAATAATAGTCATCTCATGGAAAGAACGCGGAACAATTGAAACAAAGAAATCGAACAAATCAACAGATGTATCTTGAGAGCGATATCTATGAGAGATACCAGAAAGAAAACACTTTTCAAAATAATCTAAACATTCCCCATTTTATAAAAATCAATTAAACAGTTTAGTAATTTAATTTTTAATTCATCCCCAAAGTATCCATCTATACAATTAAAGAACAGAGGCGCCTTTTTAATTGACACTTCTTTTGACAAATTCTTATCAGCCACAATTGGCGTAGTTTTGCGTGCTGTAATTGCATTTATTCTAGTAGGCTCAGTTTTGTTAATGGGCCTTATTACTTATTACTTTAGCCTTTTTCTCACTAAATATAATATATTATAGAGGATATTTTTATTTCCTTATTTATTTTTTATTCGATAGAGACGTAGACATTACAATTTTATTTATTATAATTTGAAAATATCTTCTTATCGTCACACTCTTGTTCTGTGGTCACGGATCGAATTAGTATTTTATAGAGAATAGAGGTATAGATAGTACATGTAATTTATTTAATTTTCAGAATATTTATTTTTACTAAATAATTCAGGATTAGAAATGCCATTATAATTAAAAATAAATTGTTTGAAACTCTTGAGTGCAGGTAAATGTAGAATAAAAATAGCAGTGGCGGCTCGTGCCTTGATATTGAGGATTATTTTAGAATTTCAATAATAGATGACCGTTAAATGAGAATGGTGGGGAGGGGGGGGGGGTTATGATTAAAACGAAACATTTATAATAATTTGATTAGGCTGGAATTTTTTGCAAGGATATGAAATAAAAAATGCTCAGCCTTTTGAATTTTGATTTTGATTTTGATATGAAATAAAAAATGCTCAGCCTTTTTATTAGAATATTTTTATCAAAATTTTTGTCAGCAAGATTTTTAAAGTGATTGTACAATGAACAAGATCGATTCAAGACAGAATCGTTATTAAAACGTAAATAAAAATATTCTAATAAAAAGGCTGAGCATTTTTATATCATAGATATCCTTACGAAACTTTTACTTACTCCTTTTTAATAAATTATTAATTCTAGAGTTGAACATCATTTAGTTTTTACTTCTCTTACCAATATATGTAATATATAGTGAGAAAGAATTGCGATGTCGAGATTTTAATGGAAATACACGTTTTGAGGTCCCGTGGTTCTAAAAAAAATGGGTCCCGCATTGGTTTGTGTGTGTGTGTGTGTATACAAGATTTCTCAAAAAGGAAAAGGGGGTTGAGGCTAAAAATTTTATTTTTAAGCCCTTCGTCGCTTGTGTCTCGAAGCTTTTGAATAAAATAATCCAAAGTGAACTAGTACTTACTGATGTAATTTTTTTCCATTTTCTAAAAATTCTCAAAGTACAACAGGCACACCAGATTTTTATTTCTGTTTTTTTGTTTAACTCAAAAAATTATCGAAAATTTTATTTTTAAAATATATTTCACACTAATCCCACTCAAGGAAGTTCCAAGGAAACCAGTGAAGAAATATTGAGTCTAGGGTGTCATACAACTTTTTAAGAGACCATAATAAAAATATCAATTAAAAAAAGGATTATAAATATAAATCTCTTGTTTTATTTAAAATGCCAAAAATAAGGTTTCATAAATAAAATTAAATCCGATGCGCATGCTTCAAAAATATTTTATTTTTATTTATTTAATAAAACATTTAATTAATTATTTGCAACAAATATCCTCTAATAGTACTAGTAAAACTATATATATGAAAAAATAGATACAATTATAAAACTGCTATAAGTATGCAAGGCCGGCACTAAACATTTTGCCGCATGAGGCGATTATCATATTGCAGCTCCATATGTACAAAATTTTTAAATAGACTTTTTTTTATAATCATTTAAATAGCATATTAAATCAATAAATATATTTATCTTTGTAAATGTGTACAAAATTATAAAAATTAAAAAAGTAAATTGAATTACATTCTTATAAATAATAAAATACAAAAAGTAATTATATTACATTAATAAAAAAACTTAAATATCAATTTGAGACTGTACAAACCAGTCTGAGGCGGCTACCTCGCCTGCTCTGTTATTATGGTATCTGGTAGGGGCCATGATGTAAAATGTGACTTTAAAGAGTGCCACGCGTAAAAAAATATTGAGAATCTCTAACTTAAAGCAGAGAGCTCTTTCATAATCTTTTCATAATCTAAAGGTCAGATTCAAGTCCTCTCAAGTCTTGAGAGATAAAATTTATTTAAATTATTATTTAATTTACCATTTTTGGATATTATATATTTATTAGGGGAGAATGGAGTAATGACAAGCATTTTAAACAGGGCTAACCATACCATACTCCCTGGGAATATGGAATATGAGATCAGACCCCTCTATAGATTGTGCGGGAAAGTAAAATTGCTTGTCTTGGTTCCATTCCTCCTTACCAAATACATAAAATCCAATATACATAGTAGTTTGTAATTGACACTCAATTAATCAATTATCTATTTAAGTTAATTGGAATCTTTTTATACACTCCGCTCTTTAACAACAATAAATAAATTTTTCATCAAATACCTTATTAAAATATTAATCGATTTACATTGAAACATCTAGTGGCGTAGCTAAGGGGACAGTCGGTCCCAGCACGTTATTAGGGATGGCAATTTTGGTTAACTACTAAAAGAAAAGTAAAAAAAGGTTTGAGAAGAAAGAAACAGTGAAGAGGCGGCAAACTCATAGGCCATAGGTCTGCGTCCGGACCAAACTCTAGTTACGTCACTAGAGTGACCTATGATCCACCTATATATTTTTTTCTTTTATTAAACAGGACATAACAAAGAACAGATCTATATCTTGACCACACCCTGAGACCTTGGACCAACAACCTTGAGTGCTCTCAAGTTCCTTATTTCAAACGCAAAACCTTGACCCTACAAATTTTATTACAGATGTAATTTTTTAAGCTATTTATATATATATATATATAACGAGTCTCACAAATGTTGTTTTATGATAATTAATTTAAATTATTAAATTTTTTCACTGATCGAACCTCTTATCAAAAGTTCTATAATAAAATATCAAGGGATGATTTGATTCAGAAGCAACACAGGAGATAAAAAAAAAAACCAGAATTTTTTGTTCAACCAGTAAGAAGTTTTAATAACAAATTTTTCTACTCATATAACATGCGCCATCATCAGTGCTACATTAGTTTTTTAAGATTGAACTTGTCCTCTTGTTATAAAATCTACATGAGAGAAACCAACCCCCCCCCACCCCCCTATAAGAAAGATGGCTTTATGGATACTGGTTGAACAAAAAAGCCTGGTTTTCTTTCCTTCTGTTTTTTTTTTTTAAATAAAATATCAAGTTCTAAAGCAAAACTAGGTTATAATATCTATGAATAAATGAGTAGAAAAATGTTAAGATCTTAACAAACACGAAAAAAATTAGTAATTTTTAAATTTTATTATAACTCATCTGAGAATAAAATAAAATACACTTTCCTTTCTTGCTTAAAATTGACCTTTTAAGGCGCAGTAAACAGTTCTGATTAACTATAAAAAGTTAAAAGACATTCCTAGTCTATATAAGAATTTTTACAAGGTTATTATTTTCCAGTATCCTACTAGAAGCAGATGTGTATTTGGGGAAGGGAAAAATGCCAAAAATGCCAATTTTATCTTTTTTTTTTTTTTAAATAGATCCAATTTGCCAATTTAATTTTATTGGACGAAATATGTCAACACAAAGACTAGTTTAACTAGTCAATTCCAGTCTTCCTCTGCTAATCTTTCTCCCATTATTTTTTCCCAAAACATACACTCTCTAATCATTCAAATCCAGGCATTGTTGCTAACTAAATTTGTTTCATTCAACTGGCATTTTTTTAAATATTGCAGTGTCGAAAAGAAATGCATTCCAGCCGTTAAAATTACAACTAATCTAATAATTAATTACGACCTAACCTTAAAGTGTAAGACTACATCTTGACTGGGCCAACAAATGTCTAATAGTGAGTTTTTCAATAATATTTAATATATAATTTCTACCATAACTTTTATTTTCATTTTCTAAAATGTGGCATAGGCCCGGGCTATAGGCAGACTAGGCACCTGCGCTAGGGCGTCAAAAGTTGAAACTTTCAATTAAATATTTTTTGAGTCTTTTTTCCATTTAGACACGGTCATATTTATTTAAATTAATAGAAAGCTAATATATTTATATTTTATATATTTATATATTTTTGTCGCTCAGCAAACCACCGACCCTTGGAACGTGAAGCGTGTCCGCTTCGCAAAATAAATATTTAACTAAAAAGAATATGATTTTTGTAAATAAAAATATTTAATATATTTTATATTGTTTTTCTATTTGGATTAAACTATATGAAAAGTGAAATTAAAAAATTCTCCTTGGTTTTGTAAAACCTATTATATTGATATGAATAAATATGCCTGGATAATTTGTATCATATAATAAATATTGAATTGTTTAAAGTCTATATGGCCGTAAATCCCTAATATATAATCAGGTATTCTCCTTTGAATCCGGAATATAATTGAAAAATAAGTAGATTTCGTGATATTTTTTTCCATTCAAAATTTCTAATAAAAAAACTCCGGTGATTAACCTCACAAGATGTTTTTTTATATTTTTTTTTTCTTTCTGATAGTATATAAGCACCCTTGAAGCAGTGGTGTACACAGGAAGGTTAGAACCCCCCACCCTTGTCGTCGAAATATGCACTAGATATAAATGACCCACAGCAAATACAAAATGGATTAGGGGGAATAAAAATACACGATCCCTATATTTATATAAATATTGCTCAAGGTTATTTCACATTAATTCTTATTATTTCTTTACATTTTCCTATATTTAAAATATGGTGCCTGAATCCTGATACCATCAAAATTCTCCTTATTAAGTATATTACAATCACCCCCCCCCCCTTCCTTTCCAATGAAGCCCGAACAAGCCAAAAGCTGACACACAGCTCCTAATAAATATTTTTACTTTTTAGAGATTTTAAGATTTTTTGACTTAACCAAGTGATAAAATTACCTCTTTTTTCATTACTTTTTCTTGTGAAAAAGAGTTAATTTTTGAAAAATCAAAAAAGCTGGTTGGACATTTTCATTTTTTTAAAATCTGGTGTGACCAAACATTTTTGTCTCGGGCCTTCTAGGAAACTGTGCAGAGTACAGCCCAATTTAATCAATATCGTTAGAGTAGTCAGAGGCGCACCGTTGATATTAATCGCCGGGAGACGAACTCATTTCTGGGGCCCCAAAATTGTATTTTTATGTTTTTGCTTTCCATTTTTAAGGAGAAATATTATCTAAAAAGTGGAATGATTTATTATGTGATTTTAAAATGTCGAATCTTTCATCTATTTTTGACATTGCAATATCCAATATTGTAAAATATATATTAATTTTAAAATTTATTTCTCGATCTTGATTAGTTTCAACTACATAATCATAAGATACATTTTTCTTCCTTAACCGAATTTTGTTTACAATAGAGACCTTACAATTGCAATCCATTTCTTTGGCAAATAATTTGGATTCTTTTAAAATGTTAGCAAATTATTCATCTGTTCGACATTCCTTTAAATATGACTGTAGATCAGACATACTAATAATAGTGATAATTACTGCAACTACTTTTTGCATTACTTTGTTCACAATATTAATTTTAC
Organism: Anisolabis maritima; assembly: GCA_010014785.2. Taxonomy (NCBI): domain Eukaryota; kingdom Metazoa; phylum Arthropoda; class Insecta; order Dermaptera; family Anisolabididae; genus Anisolabis; species Anisolabis maritima. Next base: position 13,510 of record JAAAKE020088744.1, on the reverse strand, counting down.
TAAATGCATTATACCATATGAGCGTTAAGCATAAAAATTTGAATTATTTTATTTTGGAGAGTAATGATTTTGCGGTGTTTCTTGTAGAAGTATCTCTGGAGGGGTCATTATATAATTTATATATAGCATATACAAATATGGTAAATAATATCTAAAAACTTTAACAGCTTCAATCCTAATTTTCAATTTAGTGTCTGAAAATGGTTTTAATGTCAAAGTGGGGCATTCATTTTTTAACATATGCCAACAATGTCGAGAAGCAGAAAAAAACAAATAAATTTCTTGGATTAAATCAATGAAGGTGGAAATTTTTAATGAAGATTTTTCGCCGTCGTTAATAACTAAAATGCGAAGAACATGGAACGTACAACGCTCTCGAATTAGTAACTAAAATTTTCTTTTGAAGACCATTGTGCTTTCCTCTGATCATAAATTTCACCTCGCATATGTTGTATTAAAAAACCGTTAAACCATTGTCAGTTGTATTTGTTATAGGACAAAACCCGAAAAAATGCTCTTTTATTTCAATCATATTTGATGCTTTTATTCATGTAGACGAAACATATGATAATTATTATCTGTTATGTCTGATGTATAGTCTAATTCAAGTGAATAGTATTTACATAGTTTCAAGGTATTAATAATTTTATATTTTGCATTTTGTCCAATTAAACCAATAATCTCGTTCTGAATTTTGTCACCTAAATAATGAAGTACGCATTTATCATTATTTACAACTAGATTTTAATGTTCTGCCATAACATTATCAAACCGAGCGATTGCTTCAACTAGTTTAAAAAAATTTCCATTATTATTTTCAATTATTTTATTATTATGTCCTCTTAAAGCTAAATTTTAACCACCTAGAAATTGAATGGCAATATATATATATATATACTAATTTCCACCGTTTCTTTTCTAGAAATATTACATTTTAATTAAGTTGATCAACAGTTTGCATTTTTGTCATTGCTATTTTTAAACTAGCCCATAATTTGTAGCTTTTGTAATGAGATGCACTTTTTCACGTTCTAAATTTCTGGATAAATGTTGCCAATCATTGTAGCCTTGAGAACTATTAAATCCATTGCAGGTGCTAACAAAAATTTTGCAACAAAAACAATAAACTGAATTTTTGGTTTTAGAATACATTAATCAGCTTCTGTGAATCTTTTTGTTATTATTTAATATTCGGTAAAAATATTTTGTTGAAAATGATGGAAGGATATAATTTTGAATTTGAAGAGGCCCAATTTCTATTAATGTCATTCTTATTGCATCAGTATTCAACTCGAGCCACATACCTGGATCTTCCAATGAAATATCACAATTTTTATTTTTATAATTAAAACATTATCTTCAGCTGAATTTCTTGAAGGTTTGAAAATTCCACATCGCACTTCTCTTTTTCCATTATATTTTCTTTAATGTTAGGTACTTGATATCATCTTCTGTAATTTCACATTTGCTTGTTGAAGAAGCAACATTAAAAAATGAAATTCTTTCTTCTTGTTCCAATTTTCTTTTTCTAAATGCAGCCCCAGATAATTTTTTCTTTCCATCAGACATCTATTAAAATATTATTGTGTAAATATCGTTGTTCCATTAAAAATAATAAAATTATTATATTTTTGCATACCGTTAAAATTTAATTTAATTAAATATAATTACTTTTTAATGTGAGCTTATCTTAAATTTCTATACAAAAATAATGTTGTATTATAAAAATCTGATTTATTTATTTAAACGAGCGCAGCACAAACAACTAATAGTCTCAAGTAAATAAACATCTTGCTGTGTTTTGCTGCTTTGTGTGCTCACCGTCCGAGACATCCCGAAACCCGATCCGACTAAACAAAGGCAGTTCGGCAGTGCAAGTGCATTTAGAAGCAAACTTTATTATATACACTTTCGGGAATTCCCGATTCCTACTAGTAGTCGGTCAGGTCGTACCTTTGTTCAGCTCGTATTGTTTTTAATGAAAACCCCGCCTATAATACCTCCGGGCTTTTTTCGTTTTTGCATGATCCTATAAAGCTAAAATTTTATCTCGTTGCATGCGCCCCCTGATTGATCGCGCATGGGTGCAAAGCACCCCTTGCACCCCCGCCACGGCGCGGCCCCGAGAGTAGTAGTATTAGTAGTAGTAGTATAAGAGAAAATTTCAAAAAGCCGAAAACGAGCATCAGTAAATTGGGGCCTAAACAATTTTGGGGCGGATAAGGGTTAATAAATTTCAAAGATCATCTAATAAATATTTCATATATGAATTTTAATCAAAATTGTTGGAGCAAATTTTGAGAAAATCAAAAAAAAAACTAAAAAAGTATATCAGTAAAGTACTAGTACCCGTTGTCCGAAAAAAAGCTTCGAAGTGCAAGTGACGAGGGTATCTAGCTATAATATGAAGATTCAGCCTAGTACGTTTTTCGTTTTTGAGAAATCTTGTTCACATATAGACAGATCATTTTGCGAGACTTTTTTTTAGACTAAGGGGACCTCAAAACGTGTATTTCTTTTGAAATCTCGAATTTTTTTTTTATCGCAATACTTTCTCACTATATATTACATATATAGGTAAGAGATAATTTAAAAAATCAGCTTCATATTATGAAGTATTTTATTACCAAAGGTGAGCTTTTACATTAATCAATTTTGATATCAAATTCATTTTTTTTTAAATGAAAATTAAATAAAAGAAAGCCGGAAACAACTTACCAATCAAGTGAGTATTGTGCTAAAGATGAACTAAAGTCGGTCAAAATTCAAAGTCATGTTAACTGTTTTTTCGATTACCAGAGAATTCCTTCCAACTGGTCAAACAGTTAATAAAGAATGTTATTTAAGGGTATGCGTCGTTTGCGTGAGCTCATTAGAAAAAACGTCTAAATTTATGGCAAAACAATTCATGGTTTTAGCATCACGATAAGTCACCATTTAAGTTTAAACTTCCCTCTTCTCAATTCTGCATCCATTCACGGTCAAGCGGACAGTTTCTGCCAACTGTTGCAAGATGTTATTAATATTATGTTATTAAAATTTTTTTAAATATAACTTAATATTTTTAATTTGAAAAAATTTGTTAAATATATTTTTCTTTTGTTTGTTATATTATCTCAAATCCTTAATTTTATTTTGATAATTTTATTTTTTTGTGTTATTGACCAAATCCAATAGAGGCGCTAAATTCGCTCAATCGCTCAAATTATAACTGGTTTCACTTTGGAATGCAGGTTTCCTGTGCCCTGAAAAGCCTCGCTCTCACTTGTTGTTCACAGCTTGGACCATATAGTTATTTCCCTCTTTTAGGATTCTTAAGGATGTCACCACGTATGGTGAAAGTAAGATTAATAATCGCGCAGTTAAAGTTATTATCTTTACCCTGTGTTTGCGGGAAGGCAAGTGTTCTTGCCTTTTGAAACTGCGTTTTTTGACTATTAAACATATACCGTATGTTGGTCAATGTCTTCTTTTGATATCAATTAGTAATTTATTCTATTCTTCTCTTTAAGAAAAACCAGACAGATTACCAGTCTTTATCTGACCAGTTTTGATATATACAGACAGACAGACATACTGTCTTTATCAGACCAGTTCTGATATTTTACAGTTTATCAGTTTTTATAAGACCAGTTTTGATACAGTCAGTCTTTACAGATCAGTTCTGATATTTGCAGTCAGAAAATTATTATTCGTCGTCATTTTTTATCAGATATTGTCAGTTCTGATATTGGCAGACACAAAGTCTTGATCAGACAGACCAGTTCTGATATTCAAAGTCTGGAAGTTAAAATTTGAACACGTGCTCTTCAAATAACCAATAAGCATCAGTTACGTCCGACTTAGAGTATTTCCTTCCCTCTTTTCTGCGAGGCGGCGTCGCTTCAAGCGCGATCAACAACATCCTTCACCGACTCTCAGATATTTTATAGTATCCTCTTTAGTGAATTAGTTAACTTTTAATAATTTTTTCAATCAAGTTGAAACTTGTTCCATGTTTGCAAGTGATCTTGTAAACTAGGAATTTAACTGTAAAATTTAAAATAAGTTTCTCGCCTTTGGTCGTAACCTGTAAAATTTTAATTCTTAACTTCTTCGAAATTATATACATATATATATTTCCTTGTGCACGATTATCATTCGGATTCTTGCAAAAAGATTGGGGTACCATGCGGTCTATAAATCCACCCTTAAAACTCAAAACTTTGTATTTGGAAAATTCCATTCCCTTGAATTGAGCTAGTCTCAATTATTTTGAAATTCTATTTTTAAACTTATACACTAACACTCTCCGCAATAATTATTTGTCAAATCAAACAAATACTGTACTACCATATTCATGTAGGACCATATTCACCAAATATGGCATCGTGTAATTTTTTCCTTTTCCCTCGATTGAAGAAACCACTTCGTGGACGCCGTTTTGAGTCCATAGAAACCATTCAAAAGAGTTCGCTGACCACTTTGAAGAAAAGTGAGTATAAAAACTGTTTCGAAGATTGGAATAAGTGTGTTGCAGTAAGAGGGGATTGCTTTGAAGGAGACAAAATAAATTTAGATGAATAAATAAATACTTTGTGATTTATTTAAAAAGTTACCTTACTTTTTAATTAGAGTGGTATATATAGACCTGTATTTTGAAATCAAACCCCATACTCCCCTTGATGACTTTCTCTGTACAACTATGCCAAGAAGTAAATACGGGAACCACAATTTTTTCCATTCAAAATTTAACTGATAAATAAAATAATATGAAATAAAAAAAAATATTACATAAAAATAAATTAAATTGGCAAATAAATCTCATTTACCAGTATTATAAAACATAGTAAAATAATTATCTCTTGATTTAATGGCAACTAGTTGTCCTATCTTTTCTTGGGATTCATAAAATCTCAAATTGAAGAACCTACTCTAATTGGAAGTGGAAATGACTAATACATTTTGAAGCTTAGTTTATGACACATAGAGCCAAATTATTAAAAATCGTTAGAGTTAGAGAGAGATTTGGGAAAATAAAAAAAAAAGTAACTCAAAAAGCACATTAGCAAAGTACTAGTACTCTAAGGCCGATTTTATTCAAAATCTTGTTGTCACATGCGGTGACATAGGTACCTAGCTTAAATATCAAATTTTGCCAGGAACGTTTTTTTCGTTCTTGAGACAGACAAACAATATGCGAGACCCATGTTTTAGACTCGGGGACTTCAAAACGTGTATTTACATTGAAATCCTGACATCGAATTTTTTTGTGACCGCAATATTTTTCTATACTCTATATTACATATATAAATAAGAGAAAGTAAAAATACTGAAATGTAAATAAATGAAATAAAAATATTATAAAATACTATTAATAAATATTGTAATAGTATAGGAGAGATACTTAATAAAGTCAAAAGATATTTTTTGTCTAAAATTTAATAAATCTATCTATTATATATTAATAGCGAAATGTCAAATAGAAAATCACAAAAAATTTTTTGGAATAATTATACAAAAATTATTTAAAATATTTATAGCTAGACCAAAAAATATATAAGTGTGTCTACGAAAGATAGGTGACCTTGCTACTATATCCACAAATGAATGGGCTTTTATTTAAAAACTTCTCTCCTGCTCTATACTAATATATTTATTTTTTAACTAATATTTATTCTTTTATTTATATAAAATATTGTTCTCTAAACTCGCTAAATTTTATTTCCTAGCAATAATTTATAAAAGATTTTCTTTTTAGACTGATAAATTTCGACCAGGATAGGGTCAAAAAATAACACTTGAAAAATTAATAATGACACAAATAATTAATAAAATTTTTTGACAACCCTACTATAGTTATGGACCTATATTCCTTCTTTTATAAAAAGAGAAAACAAAGATAGGCAAAAAATTTTCCACAGAATAGACGAGGGGGACAGGAGCTGAAAACGAGTTGCGCAGTTAGTAATAGTCAATTTTAATTAATATATTTAAATCTCCCATTCAATATTTGCTTAAAATTCAATTTTGATCTATTATATTTTTTACTTTTGTTTATTGATTTGAATGGTCACGAGCAAATTAAAAGATTTTTTTAACAAAGTTTCAAAAAATTTTGATAAAAGAGATGTATACTATTTTACTCGGAAAAAAATCTAATTTCAGAAATATATAAAATATATATTATATTATATAAGAAAACAAAAATTACACCCCTAATAGTCCGATGTTTACCAAAATCATTCAAATTCTTTACATTTATGTATATTTTATGTGTGCAAAATTTCAATATATTCGAATAATTATTTTTTGTCTTATCATGGACTAAATAAATTAGCACACCGACCACGAGGGTTGTCTGAAAATGAGGTAACTAACATAGAAGGAGTGTTTTTTCGAGTTTTTTAACTTTACTTTTCGACATATTCTCCTTTTAGCTCGATACACTTGTTCCAACGATATTCAAGTCGCTTAATCCCATCACTATAATACGACGAATCAAATACATCAAAATAATCGTTTGTTTCTGCAACCATTTCTTCATTTGATGAAAATCTTTTACCACCAAGCCAATTTTTCATATTCAGAAACAAGAAAAAGTCGAACGGAGCTAAATCTGGACTGTAAGACGCATGAGGAATAATTTCGAATGGTAATTCAACTAATTTTGCCGTTGCAATTGCCGAGGAGTGAGCCGGTGCATTATCGTAATTGAACAACACTTTTTTTCTAGCCAAATACAGTCGTTTTTCCTTTAATTTTTTTATTCAGCTGGTCCAAAAGCGACGCGTAGTACTCTCCTGTGATTGTTTTGCACTTTTGGAGACAATCTATAAAGATAACACCCCGAGCATCCCAAAACGACTGCATAAAAAAATTTGAATTTGCTAATATTTAAGTTTGCAAAGCTTATGTGAAATAATTAAATGTAATAATCGAATAAATATTAAATACCATTGATTTTATTTTAAATTTTGAAAGACCTCAAAAATGTTAGTTGCTACAGACCCCTCATTTTCTCTGAAAGCTTCTGACAATAATAATAATAATAATAGAAATGACAAAAATTTCTGAATTTTATATATTTTATATAGACAAAAAAGTATGAGAATATAGAATATGTATCAATATAAGAAAAAAAGCAAAAGGAATGCATAAGATACAAAGAGGGAGAATATTCCCTCCAATAACTTCTAAGTTCGTTTCTGACACTAAGATATAGCTCTAGAAAAAAGAATTTTTTTATTATTTTTCTTAAAGACGCTCCTTGAATACATTTAAATGATAGTGGATTGCAAACATACATGGACATCATTCCAAAAAGTACTTTAATAGTCTCAGGGGTCCTAAAAACTCATTTTGGTAGCATTAGTTCAACTTGGATTTTTTTTCGATTTCAATAACTTTACCTACCTAACCTTCGGATAGTTAGCAAAGTTAAAAATTATTTAAATAAAAATAATTCCAATAATAATATCATGTAATTTATTCATTATTTTCTCTCTATCAAAAGACATTACTATTGTTGGTGATTTATACCCCAAAATTATTAACTACTCTCATTAAATAAGTAAGCATGAAATTTCATGTAATTTAACTGTCTGTTAAGAATTAAATAGAATAAATAAATAAATAAATTTTTGTTCTGTACTAAAACTTTCGAGTCCAAAATCTTATAATTAAATACAATTAAATTTATATTTGATTGATACATAAAGGAAATATGTAATCATTCAAGATTTGATAAATGGAAGTTTTAATTAAGTCTCAAAGTTGAATCTAATGGCCGCAAAAAGTTTGAATCCTATCTCCGGTTGTTTATTTCGATTTCTCTGGGATTAAGGAGACATGTGCTCCGTTGTCAACCAGAAAAGTCAGGCCATTATTTCTTTTTTTGACGAATAACCTATACTGTCGACCAATCGAATTATAAGCAGAACACCCGGTCGATGATTCTGCTGTTGTCCGTTTCCCTGGTTGTTCCACTGGCAAGGTGCTCGGCTTTTCTCGGGCTTATATCACAACCTCTATGGCTAATTTGTATTTGTTCTCGTTTCTTGAAATGACCAAGTCAAAAATATTATCAAATATCTTGAAGTCCAACTGTGCCATTAAATAGTTAAATTTTGTCGTTTTTTGGGCAATACCTGAGAATTGAAATTGGTCTTCCACTTTGAAAAACCACATCTCAGATTTTTCAGGACAAAATATAGGCAATTTAATAGAAACCTTATCCACATCTTAGGATGCAGGTGAAACCTGGCTGGCTTGTTTCTTCTCTTCATTTTTTACATAGCCCGGCATCTTCGTCGGGACCCACAAATTGTTTTTGGTACTAGTTATCCTGGGTTCCCTAACTTGCAACAGCAAGTTCTGTTTTTGTTGCTGGAAATTATTCCTTCTTAGAGGGCAGGCGGTCAGTATTTACCGTTTGCTGTTGTTACCTTTTATCAAAAACGTCGAGATTACCGTTTGTGGTAATTGGTTGTTGGTCTTTGGGAAACTTTTTGGCATCAAAAATAAAAAGTCACTAGTTGAGGTTAAAATATAGAAACCGAGGTTTTAGGGATGATGTCCCTTTCTTAAAGGACAGATGGAGTGCCTAGAGACCCCTCTAAAATAGGGTGGGCCACCCGGTGTGGGCGACTGTTATTCATGAACCTAATGGCCAGACGTTATGTCTAGAGACCCGCTTTATGTCAAGACTAAAGCAGAGTTTACTCATGAATTTTAACTAAGTAAGCTATATAATATTGGTGTATTTGGTTTGATGTTGAACTAAGTAAATTCTCGGCTTCTTTTTTATTTATTAAAACTAATAAAATGCATGTTTACAATCTATAAAATGCTTATGTTTTTAAAATTTAAAAATGTATTTACAAGAAATTTATTTTAAGCACTTTTATATATTTTATTTATATTTTATATTGAAATATTACTTTTGGTAGATTTGTGTGGGCGTCATCTCTTGCTCCTTTTTACATATTTATTCACAAAAGATAATTTGCGCTAAAATTTTAATTTTCGCCACAGGCTATATAAGGGCAACCTAGGACAATAATCTTCATTTCCATCAATTCATCGCATCTCCAACAAAGCTTGCAACAGACAATCTGCGCTGTCGCGATCCATCTCCCACTGTTTTGGTCAGAACAGCCCGTGGAGAATCAGAATCAGAATATCGTCAGAGAGCAAGAACTTTAACCATGGTCTCTCTTTTTTTAATTCATTATTTATATGATTCATATTTGTATATAAAGGATCCGAAAGATTCTAGACTCTTTTATTATTTGGATTTGAGAAAATTTAGCATTCACTCCACCTCTAATAAATATAAAATTATTTATTATTAGAAATTACAAAAGAGTTAAAAATGACTTAGAAGTTTCGTTCAAAATCAAAATATTGATGTTTTCTTTTAAAATAAGAAATTGAATATATTTTTTCCAGATGATAACACTTTCGGCTGGAAGCCCAATTCCTCTTGTGGGTTCTCGTGGAACAGACGCAAAAGATTCTCTTCTAGCTGGTCGAGAATTTCTTTCTGTCATCATGAGATCTTCAGCAGTTTTAGGACAACGATCAGAAACCACACTTTCAGAAGAAGAAACGTCCACCGGCTTTTTGTCTTCTTATCAACAACCCGAGCAGTTCTCGAATGAATCTCTCCCCCTCTCGCAAAGCTACTTTCTGAGGGGAAGCACAACTACAGAAGACTCAGGCATTCATTCTCTTACTTCTCAAAAAAATGCTACCCAAGAAGTACGTAAAACAAATCATAGTCTTTTGTTTAAATAATATATATAATTTTTTATTTAATAAAATAATTTTTAGTATTTTTGTCTTTTATTGTAAGTAAAGAAGTCAAATACATATAACAAGACTTAATTGAGGAATTATCAACCCGCAGTTTTTAAACCGCATTCAGTTTTTGGGCCATATAGTCTTTATTACAGAGTGTACCCATGAAGGACCCATTAGACTCGTGCCCCTATCCCCAAAATGGTTAACTTTACATTTTCTTGAGAAAAAGGATTCGAATCAGGGGTGGTAAATAGGTAAATAACCCAAATATTTTTTGATGTCATACAACGATTTCGTTGAGAGAATTAAAAATATACCATTTTAATGAAATTTAACAAGTTAATTTGTTTAGTTTTTAACCATGCATCAGAGAAAATTCTTATCTCCATTCACTCCCTCCTTCTGAAGGAAGAGTCGGCAAAGGAGCTAATTCATTTCTTTTTTAATTCTTACTAATACTAATATATAATAGTGAGGAGGCGATTATTCGAGGGGATAAACCAGCTAAGCTTATAATTCTAAGTTGATGGCAACTTGGTTCAGATCCACATTCTGGCAAAAATTAGCCAATCAGAATTCAGCGCCAGAAGGGATATGGCTGCCACATTTCATATTTATTTAATGATAAAACTCCCAACAGGTTTTCTCAATTATATGGAGAGTATACATAATTATTATTAGAAGTGTAATATAATTAAGTTTTAAAATAACATAAATTATAATATAGTGCATTAATATAGCACAAAAAGATTATATCGATAGACAGGCCTCCCTCGTTGCATGCTTTGAGATCATTTTAAATACGAGAGAGTTTTCTTCCGTTCTTGTTCTCACAAATTCGAGATAGAAGAGTGAACCAGACCTGAGGGCAAAATCCGGGACTCTAAAGCCTAATTTGGCTATCAACACGCAACAGTTTCAGCTATCATTGAACAGGTCACAAACATTTTTATATATAAAGCCCCTCCTCTTGGACAGACTTTTGATCTCAAACATTTCGAGTATTTATTATGTTTAGCAGAAAGGCCGAACTTTCGGTAAAAGTAATAATTGAGGAACTTCCTCTGTACCCTCTCATTTGCATTGATTTAGGAGGCATAAAAAGGGTTTCAAATCAGTGATGCATATTTTAAGTGAGATCGGACCAGAGAAAAATATAAAACCTTCAGAGTTTTCAAATTATTAAAGTTTTTTGAGTTTCTTTTAATGAACCCCAACATTCTTAAATCTCTATTGACTCGAGAAGAAATATGCTCAACAAAAGAGAGTTAGGAATAAAAAATGATGCCCAGATTCTTAAACGAATAAACTCTCCTCAGAATGAAATTATCAATATAATAGTCTGTCAGTAAAATTGCTTTATTGTAGTACATAGGGAACATTTTTTTATATTCAGTGCAGTAAGTTTTACTTACACCAAAGTTGAATTGAGTTCAGAATATTCCGCAGATTTAAACGCAGTTATTAACATTATCTATTTATTGAAAAAGTTTTTAAATCATCTGCATATAAAAGAAGAGTGCATTCTTTTACAGCATTAACTATGTCATTTATAAATATGATGAAAACAAGAGGCCCAAGCCTAGAAACTTGACGAACTCCTGAGTATGCTACAAACTCATAAGAAACCCATATTGAACATATTGCTTCCTTTGACATAGGTAAGGATATAAAAGATCACATAAAGAATAACCATTAGCATATCTTTTTACTTTAACATACACTAAATTGTGATTTACAGAGTTGAAAGCTTTTGAAAATAAATAAAAGTTGTGAACCTGATGATTACCATCCAAATAGTTTGCCATATATATTCTTTGAAAAGGACAAATTAATCAGAACAGACCTTTTAGGAATATAACCGTGTTGATATTCAATCAATCATAAAATGCATGATGTACTTGTAAATTATGCTCTCAAATATTTTGCAAAGGGTAAGAGAAGAGCTAATAATATATAAGGTCTATAAATAAACAAACTTATTATTATTATTATTATTATTTTATTGATTCCAAAAATTTTGCCTTGGATCTTTTTGGTCTTCAGGCTATATATATTTTGTATTTATATTTACAAAACAAAAGAAAAAAAGATTAATTATATTTAAATATAACATGTAATATACACTATTTGACATTTATTTATTTTATTTTACTTCCCATTTCCTTCTCTTTCTTTCTTTTTCTTCTCTTCTTGCTTACTTAGCTGCTCTATCACTTCGATTTTCACCTCTTCCCTTCTTCCTTCCTGTTCCAGGTTTTCCCAAATTTCTTTCTTGGACTGGCTCTCCTCTTGGTTATTATAGATGTTGCCGCATTTTGCCCTCGCCCATATTCATTAAATACTTTTCCGGCCCTAAATCCTTTTTAATGTTCTTCTAATGAAGAAAATATCTCGATCTATCGACTCTTTCCCAATGCATCTGGAATTCTTCTTCTATGCTTTTTCTAATTCCTTCTTCCATCCTCTTGATTTTTTCCGTCTTTGTCCATTCTTCCACTTCCTTAACTAGTCCTGGTTCTCCCCATCTCTTCCACCTTTATCTAAACTCTGTCTTATTTTTTATGTTTCTGAAGATGTTCCTTAAACACTTTCTTGGCCATCTATCCTCTTCCATTTCCAGGATACTTAAAATATATTTGCTGACTCTTTTTGTGTGGCAGATGACCATTTTATTTCTTCCCGTTTTCATTCTCCAGATGTAATTTGGGGTGTTTCTTGCAAGTCCCAGTATTAACTTAAAATATTCATAATATGAACTCTTTCAACCTCTTCCCTCTCTTGCCATCTCCATATTTCCACACCTTACTTTAAAATGGACTCAATCAAGGATTCGAATAAATAGGTCCTCCTCCTAAAATCCGCAATTTTGCTTCTTTTCAATAAGCTCCAAGTAGAATAGATAACTTTTTTTGCCTTTCTTATTTGTTCATTGATATGCTCCTTGTGGTTGTTTCTTTCATTAAATATATATCCTAAATTTTTATATTTATCTACCTGTTCCACTCTCATGTCTTTCAATTTCCATATTTCTTCTTTACCTCTTCCTTTCTTTCTAAACCTCATTACTTTAGATTTTTCTATATTAATTTGCAAATAATTTTTTTCTATATATTTTTCTAATTCCCGTATCATTTCTTGGAGCCCCTCCCTATTGGCCACACACAGGTATGCCGTCAACAAATTTTAGGCAAAAAATCTTTTGTCCACCTATTACTGACCCCCCAATATTCTTCTTTTACCATTAATTTTCTAGATCAGTTAAATATATATTAAATAGTATTGGACTAAGGGGACATCTCTGTCTCACACCCCAAGTAGTCCAAAATGTTTCGCCTTCAAACTGGTCGTTAATTATTTTGTTCTTCGTTTCACTATATATATTTTCTATTAAATTTCTTCCATTAATTCCTAACTTGCGTAATTTTCCAATAAGGTTTGTCTGTTTACTTTGTCAAACATGGCCTTCAGTTCTAAAAACAACACATATAATCTTTCCTTTTTGACTCAGTTTGTTTTCTATTAGACTTTTTAATACGAATAAATTATCTCTTGTTGCTCTTCTTTCTCTGAAGCCGCTTAGACTTTCTTTTATCAGATTTTGGCCTTCCAGCCACCTTTTTATTCTATTGGTTTAAATTGTTGCTATTATTTTATAAGATCCATTTAATAGGGAAATTCCTCGGTAGTTTTTTTGCTTCCTTCTTCTCACCTGTCTTGTAAA
>JAAAKE020088733.1:0-21349 GCA_010014785.2 Anisolabis maritima | reverse complement strand
TTACATTAAATATTTTTATTTAATGAAAAAATCCCTCCTGTCCGGGATGCGAACACCGATCTCCTGTGCAGAACGGCAACACCCTACCGACTACTCCACAGAGCCCTCCTCAAATTTCTTGAAATTTTCGGCTATAATAAAAAATAAAACCATCATTTGTCATTTAAGAGATATATATAAAATATATATAATTATCAAGATTATATTATTTATATACATGACATTTGTGTATAAATAATCATAAAGTTAGACGCTTCCAGCTAATGCTGAAAACAATTTATTATCTCATTAAAGCCGTAACGTTTCAACAAATTGAATTTTTTATTTACAAAGAGGCTGCTTACTCTCTACATCAATTACCCATGATAATAATTAACAATAAGCAATGGTTAATTTAACAATATTAATCTAGAAATGAAATAACTTCCATAATAATATATTATCATTAACGGAATAAAAGTACTCCTCTCAATTGTTTTCTTTAAATTAATACTTGAGATTTCAAATGTTTAGCAAAAATTATCCCTCTTCGTCCTTGATTTGGAGTGGCATTGCGACTGAGAAGAGGATCAAGCCGGCCCCCAACCTTCTTTATAAATATATATTTACGAATTGAGATAATAATTAACAATAAATAAATATTCGGATAATGGTGAAATATATATTAGACAAAAAATATAAAAATAGCTTCCATTTATTAACTCATACTATTTATAGAAACTTAATAATTATTTGAGCACACTAACAAAATTAAGAATTTTTTTTGTCACCGGATAATAAGTGTAAATTTCTCTTAAAAGCTTTAAAAGCTAAGGTATGCGAGTTCGGAATCCAAGCACTAGCAATGAATATTTATTTAAATCAATTGAATACTAATTGGTATAAATAAATATACCTGAAAAATTTTATCTTAATTTGTATCTATTGTTTTAAAGACTATATGGCTCAAGATACCGTAAAGACTTTAAAAAAATGTAAATTCTTGAATTTTTGAAAAAAAAAATTGACAAAACTAAAAATAAATTGTTTTTAATTATCTAATTCAATTCGGTGCTAGAAACATTAATTTTTATATACCATTTTATAATGTTAATTTATGTATCAATTATTACAGAGGCCGATTTCCTGAACAAGAATATGCAAATGAACTACGGCAACAGCAGGCTAGTAAATGGGCTTTTAGAAGTGTTGCTGAGGGCATTGAACATTTCAAATCAGGACGACACTCGGAAGCATTTCAATGCCTTAATAAAGCTCTTAATATTGATCCAAGAAATGTCGAAGGGCTTGTCGCCAGAGGCGCTTTGTAAGTTTCTATTCAATCATAATAAAAAAAATAAAAATTTATATTTAAAAATAATTATATCATTATTAATTTATTTTATTTCATATTAATTTTTTTTTAATTAACAATTTAATTAAAATAAATAAACAATATGATGTAAATATTGCTGAATCAATTGTTAATAATATGATTAATTTAAAATTTATTTTTTAGATACGCCAATAGTGGAAGTTTCCAAAAAGCAATTGAAGATTTTGAAAATTCCTTGAAATTAAATCCGAATCATCAAAATGCACGGAAATATTTGGGTGAAACCCTCGTAGCTTTAGGAAGAAGGTAAATTTATAGGTTATATTATCATTTAAAATTTTTTATTTACTTTTTCTTAAATAAACAATTTTTTTCGGTTTACCATAACCCTAATTCTAAAAATTAAGTCTAATAAAGATTTCCGATTGTTTTTAATTTTACTTTTTTGCGCTTTCTTAAAATTTATCTTTTCCCTTTAATAAATAATGTTCACGCCTTGGGACTTCTACCCTCTTGTCATCTTATCTTAGAAAGTAGAGAGTAAAGAAATTCAAGTAAATTTTGGTATTTTAATTTGGATAAAGCTAGATGAACCTTACTTAAACTATATTAATATATATATTATTCAACGTTAAAGCGCCTCATTATGTAGACTTTCGTGTAATAAAAATTACTTTATAGAAGAAGTACACAGGATGATCGAAACCAACTCTATATTTCAACAAATAAAACAGTTAAATAAAAAATTTTTAATAATGAAAATATTTAAACTTCATTTTAGCTATGAAGATGAGAATAAATTTGAAGAAGCCTTAAAAGCATACGAGAATTGTTTATCTTTAATACCGTTTCATGAAGAGGCGCATAATTCCATAGAATTTTTAAAGAATAAATTGATGAATAGTTCTAAAATCGGAGACTCAGCTGAAATGTTAATTCCCGGACTGAGCAGCAGCAAATCACTTGAAATGAAAGAAACGCTAAAACAATTATTGAAAGCCAATAACGAAGAGGATGATAAGAAAACAGATAAAAAAGAAAGGAAATCAAAGAAGAAGAAGGATAGGAAGTAAGTATTTTTTAACTTTCGTTCATAAATATCAAATTTTTTGGATTAGATCATATGCTCAGTTTTTTCTCCAAATATACATGCATAAAAATGGGAATGGGAACATGGTGCGACTATTGGACGAGACAGAACGAAAATTTAGCTATTTGGATCTTTCGTCTGTTTTCGTGCATATTCGGTCGAAAAATTTTCATAAATTTTACTCAACCATTGTACTCAAATTTTTATATATATATTTAAGGTTTCGAAGATGAGGATGGACGAACTGTATATCGCCTGGGGTAATTCAATGAGTTTTTTTTAAAATTATGTGGTTTAAAAGTTTATAAATTTATTAATAATATCAAATTACATTATAATTATTATTTAATATAAATTATATCCATTTTAAATGTTATAAGATAGGTTGAAAATAAGAATATCAGGAAATTATCTATAAATATGTCTTTTTCTCCATTAGCCCTCTTATTTCCAATTATAATAAAAATCATAAAATTAATCCACGAAGTTATTTAACACCAACTGATTCGAACGAATTCTCTATCTAGGAGGAGCTTTCGCATGTTTTCGGACTATCAACCTTTGCGCGTTTTTGCACAAAATTCCCAAATACATATAGAACGCAATTTTCGTATTCGCCTGAATGATATCTTAAAATAAAATCTATATTCGAGGTTGATTTTTATGTTTTGTTTGGTTAAAGATTGGTCATGCGGCGATAGCTGAACGTCTATTTAAGTTAAATTTGAGGCAAAGTCCTCAGTGTGTAATGATATGATTAGAGATATTAATCAAAGTTTTTAATAGGAAATAATGTGTTTATTTAAATTAAAGGGCATATATAATTGAGGACTGGTCTAGGAGACAATTAATAAAAAAAATAAAAAAACAAGAGCCGAAAGTAGAAATGTCAAAAGTAAGTGAATGAGAATTTTTCTTGGGGCATTTTTTAAATAGATGATTTTGTTGAATGATTAATCTTTCAATATCTATATTATTATACTCTAAAAAAAAAAAGATGTAAAAATACCGGAGCAAAATAATCTAAACTATAGTTTGTAGTTGTTCCATATACACTTAGTCATGAACCACTCCGACTAAAATTTTTATCAGTGAAATGGGAAGAATTTTCCTTAAAATTAAGAAAATATCATTTTCGCAATTTTAAGTTATTTTACCTTAAACTGAAATCGCGAAATTAAAACCTTTTTTTTCATTTATTCATCCTTATTCGAACCTTTTTTCGCAAATTTACTCATCCAAATATTATATAGAATAATCTTTAATAAATTAAAATTTTTCCCGTAGGTCTCGTAAACGACGTCATAGATCAAGCTCTTCCAGTTCCTCTTCGAGTTCTGGGAGTTCGCGTTCTTCCTCCTCATCCACATCGTCATCTTCAGATTCCTCAAGCGGCGCCTCGTCCAGGTCAGGCTCTTCCCGCTCTCCATCGCGTAAATCAAGGAAGCGAAGGAAGAGGTAAACATTTGTCGGCTCACTTCAGGATCTCTTTATTTTTTTTGTAATTTGTATATTGTTTCTCTAACCCTTTGGCATGTTGCATATGTAGAATATCTGATATTTTGGTATCTCAAACAACTTTTTCCGGCTCATTTATAACTCTTATCACTAAAATCCTTTCAAGAATAACAATTAGGTTATATTATATTCACTTAGAATATTTTTATATAACTCCCACTTTTCTAACTTTCACTTTCCAACATACAAACATTTTTATTTTTTGTATCTTTAATAACAAATTTTTATAAATGATTCTGAAATTTCTTGCATCTTGGAAACCCAAAATTAGAAATTATCTCAGTGTTTTGTTGTTGTTATAACAGTTTACAAATATATTGTTTGGAACGGAGTCTTATTCAGGCTTCAATATACAGGTAACCCTCTTAGAGACCTACACTACGGTAAGATAAATTACTGAAACCCTCGTATAACACGGCCATCTACAACATGGTTTTTAATGTGATTAAAAATTAGAAAAACGTTTGTTTTTTTTGTACCGAGAACTGATGCGGAAGAAAATAATTATCAAATTAAGATTATTAAATTGGCCCTGTCCCTTGGAGGAGAGTTAGAGGTCTCGTTTCACGTACCAAAGGTAAATGATTCGCTTACTGTTCTGAGCGACAAAAATTTACATTAAATTGGCTATCAATTAATATAAATCCGAAAAAGACTTAAAAAATGGATTAAAATAAAAAACTTAAACTAAACATAAAAACTAGTCGAAATATATAATATTTTCGATTTTACCAAAACTTTGCCAATTCATTTTACTGCAAAATTTTGTTCATGTTGAATTTAATTATTTTTTTGTCTAACTTATTTTAAAATCCTTACAATTAAATGGCTTTTTTTAACCTTTGCATTTAATTATTATTTATTATTTGACTCAGCTACCAAAATAATTATTTTTAGTTAAATTTGTGTTCCAAACATTATAGTTTGAGAAACCTCAATATTAGATATTAATTCTCTTTACTTGCATTTTTAATTTTTTTATTACTTTTATTTTTTAGAAGAAATGAAGCTTCTTATTTTTCTTTTAGTAATATTTCGAATTTATCTTTATAATTTGAAATTTGAAAAAAGCTAAATTTTTTGAATTTAGATTTTCCTATGAAAAAAGGTAATAATTATTTTTTCCTTAAAGTTGAACCGACAATTGTATTAAGTAAATAATATAACAATAATTTTATTTTTCATTTATTCACTAAACCATTATACTTTATCTTTTTTTTAATATACAGAATGAGCATAAATTAGAGCACTGCGCGATCCGAAATTTTTTGGTCCGTATCCGCCCATGCCCGTGCTTTTTTTTCGAGCTCCCGCCCTTAATTTTTCACTCTCCAAGCCCCCCCATATTCGTCGTAAATTAAACCCAATTAATTTTTTAAGAATAACTTTCTCCCTAATATTTTGTTTTGCCTTTCTCCCCACAAAGAATTCTTTAAAAGGCCATCGAAAAATAATTTATCTTTCCTTCTCAAAAAACTTATGTCTCTCAATGAAACCTGATCATTACGGCTAAGGGGTCTAGGTTCCTTTTTACTTTGTCTTTCCAGATATCATTGGGAAAGTTTTGCAATCGTAAAAAAAAATCGGTTAAATAGTTAACTTATTTTTTTAATCAGAAATCAGTAAAAAGCATCTTAAATGCTCAAACTAAAACTATTTATTAATCGATGTTTAGATTTCAATGGAAATACAAATTTTCAAGTTAACCTGAATCTAAAAAAAAAGTCTCTGTATTATCTGTATCTCTCCCAAGATGCCAAGCGATTTGTTTTTCCAGAAAATTTTTCTAATTGGAAAACGCCACGAAAACTCAGCAGATCCATTGCTGGTCTGACCTTAGAATTCGCCAGTCAAAACAAAAACTGCTGCAAATAAACGCTGATGTGGCTGGCCTAATTTATTTATACATAGTCCATTTCTAGAACGTCTTGAATCGCAGCAATACGCGCGCGATCCAAACTGCAAATGTAGCCTTAACCTAAAACCCGCCCTTACCCACCTACACGCCTTCCCGTATTCCTGCAGTGCTCTAGCATAGAGTCTTTCCTGTATTTCAAAAATTGTTTATAAGTTGTTTATGCAAGAGACAGGCCGGTTCATGGAAATCACAATAAAATAAAGTTTTCATTAAGATACTTATATATTAAAACTTGGAGTTTCCAAAAAGCCTCACTCACTTAGTCAACCTATTTTTTGTATAATAAATTTTTGAAATCAGTAAAAACTTGCCGCTCATTTTTTATTTTTAATTATTCGTTTTTATGATTAGACACCAATAAACGAAAAATTAAAAATTTTTTGCTTCCTCTTAATTTTTAATTTTAATATAAAATGACCTCAGTACAGAAAAGTAGAAAATTTCATAATAAATAATTGAAAGAATTTTACTTTTTACAAAAGTGGTTTTTATATAAAAGGGGAAGCAAACAAAATATATTAATACTTAAATCAGCATTGCTAGCCGTTCTCCATATTCTTTTATACTCTTTATTTCTTTTATTTCAAAATTTCATTTTAAAGAAATTTTAAAAAAATGGAAAATTATTTTTTTACTTTTTCTTAATCGAGAGGTCTGTTTTTGGACTTGTAAGATCTCGAAATAAATACCTCAATTTGGTCAACTTTTATTATAAGTTTTACAGGAAATGGTAGCTTGCTTGGAGTTTTATCTCTTTATGTTGCCATTTAAACTACCATTTCCGGATCTGTTGGCCATATTGATAATGAACCTTAAAGATAAAATTTCATAAATTCAATCAATCGAATTTTCTCTGCACTTAAATCCCCAAACCGACAGCCTGGCCATGATGCTAAAAAGTAGTAGAATTCATTTTACAAATAACCTATTCTAATTCATACTAGTCTCGAAAAGACAAAATTGATAAAATTAGAAATATTACAATACCATCTTACTGTAAGACTGTCGGTACCTTCAAAGATTACAAAAACGATTTCTGCTCATGTTATTTTTCCCTCAAAATATAGATGTGTTTCTACAAGCATCTAGTTGCCGTCCTCGAATAGTGTTTTTAAATTATATTAAGGCTAACAATCCTTATAGTTCTAAGTATAAAACCTTTCGCACACTAGTGTAGAATTAGCACATATTAGAATTTTATTTTACAATTATAAGAGGGTTGTATTTTCTCTCATTGGCCAAGTTAGAAATTATAAAATATTTTCTAATAGTTAATAAAAAACAATGGAAATGAAAATAATTTACATTTTTATATCATAAGGGTTTTTTAACTTTTTTATTATTTTTTATTATACTTTTTCATAAAAGAGCAACGTCTTTTCATTTCCATTTTTAAATATATTTTATGTTTATATATATAAATTCATTTCATTTTCTTTTTAAGAAAACTTAATTAACCCTTGCTCGGTCAAACAATGCCTCAAAGATCCTCACCTAAATTTTATTATAAAAGTTAAAATTGAAATTGAAAATCCTTAAATATCGTAAAGCGTTGTTCTGACCATATTAAATAAATAAAATAATAAATAAAATAATTTTTTATTTAAATAAAGGCATAAAAAAATTCAATCATCTCCAGGGATCGAATGTTTGCATTTCTGTCCCACTCTTATTTTTATACTGAAGCCACTTTTGAAAGTCAAGGGAGAGGATAGTTGTGATTGAAAGTCGTTTTAGTGATGCTTCTTTTCACGATTTAGTTTGGATAGAATTTTTAGACTTTATGAAACGAATCGAGTTTTTTTAACAATGGGTTGGAGATTTCGGTTTGATTCTCAGAGATATCAGTATTTTTTGGATCCAGAAATAATAAATTATTTTTTTTTATATAAAGACCAGTTGTTAGTTAGCCAGTAGTTGTTAGCCTTTCTTAGTTAAATCTCGTCGTTTACTGAGCAGCACCACATAACTCATAACTTTTGTAATTTTTTGTTATGAATTTCGATGGATTAAAATTCTTTTTGGAATTGATCAGTGGCACCAACTACTCTTGACAGTTCAGGGATTTGCATTAAAAATAACTAGTAAGCCTTCCCCCTACCCTTTATGTCTAAGGTTATTATTAAATATATCATACCATTAGTCTTCAAAAAGGTCACCTTGCTTTTTGGGTGGATCTTGGTTGAGAAACTCTGGACTAGAATATAAATTTGATAATCATCTTTATATAATTATTTAAATAATTTTCTTTTAATATAAAAAAATGTGTACAGCAACAAAAAAAAATAATTAATTTAAAAAAATAAGAATATTTTTTTTTAATTTTCAGATAGTGAAAAAATTTCTTTATTATCGATTTACTTTGGGAAGTTTTGTTATCTATTCGTAATTAAACACCACAAACTCCTTGCCCTTGGATACGTCTCAAAAATTGAAGAAATTTTTTCTTTGTTATAAAAATCAAATTAATCAAGACAATTCTAAACAAAATAACAAATTATCAAAAGTATGGTTAAAAGTTTCAAAGCAAAAGGTAGAGTTTCTCAGATTTTGGTTGCTGCTTAATGAGGGTTAATTAACTTTATACTTCATTCACTTTGATAAATTTATGATTATTTGATTGTATTAATCATATCATTTAAAGATTTAAAAAATTTTTCTTTTTATTTATATGCCATTGTTTTATTTTTTTAGGAATAAGAAAGAAGATAAGAGGGAGAAGTCTCTTTCACCTTTGAGTAAACGGATGGCGTTAATGGAACCAAGCCCTGTCGCCGATGGTTTTTCAGGCCTTGGTTTATCTCAACGCCATTCTCATTATAATCCTCCTGCAATACCACATTCATTTGCATGTAAGTATTTTTTATAAATTTACAAAAAATATTTTTATATCAAACCAAATTTGAGGTTGCAATATTTTGATAAATAAAAATATCAATTTCTCATTTTCACTTTTCTATTTAATTTCAAAAATATATATAAGATTTTTTTATTAATTTTTTAAATATATCAACTTTTGAACCATATTACTAATATGAAAATGGTTGGTAATTTTCAATTTTTCTTGAATATCGAATTATTAAATTAAAAGAAAAATTTGTCTCTGGATCACTATATTTTATTATAGGATTATTAAAATAAACTCTCATGTCACTATAAGACACTAACTATAATATAAAAGAAAATATATATGTACATCTATAAGTGAATAAGGATGGACGAAAACATTTTGTCTTTCGGCTTTTGGCATCCAAGGATATTCTTTCATTTGTTGCAATCTGCTTCTACTTCCCTCACCAGACTCCAACAGGAACTGGCTA
The DNA here is from genome assembly GCA_010014785.2 of Anisolabis maritima. Taxonomy (NCBI): domain Eukaryota; kingdom Metazoa; phylum Arthropoda; class Insecta; order Dermaptera; family Anisolabididae; genus Anisolabis; species Anisolabis maritima. The sequence continues at coordinate 12,188 of JAAAKE020088733.1, read as the reverse complement.
TTAATCAATATATTTTATTTCTTATTAAAAAATTTAAAAATAAATTCCTTAGGTATTAAAAAAAATAACCAAATATTTTTTTATTACCTAATTAATTCGATCAGTTATATACATATTAGTTCATTTCATTTAATTAATTATATTCTATTTTTAAAATTTGTTTTAGCATCTTCTTTCCAACCAGTACCTGAACAGAAAAGCTTTGAAAAAGATGATTATGAACAAAGGGTTTGTCGTTTCTTGGAACAAACCAAAGGGGATTCTGAATATGAGGAAAAGGTTCGCAAATTTTTAGAGGAAACTGCTAAATGGTAATTCATTTTAATAATACTTGTATATATTGTATTAATATATTTTTCAATTTTTAAAAATATTTTTATATTTCAATAATAGGAAGAAGGAACGTAAAGCCCAAGAAGAAAAATCTAAAAAGAAAAAGAAGAAGGAAAAGAAAGCAAAAGATAAAAGTAATTATTGATGTTTTTTACTTTTTTAAAACTTTCATACCAGGAAATTAAAATTAAACTAAGAGTTATTTCTGTATAATGATTATAATAGGCAGGGCAGCCTTTGGATAATTTTTGAAAATGACTCTATCTAAATAAAATTTGTTTTTTGATCTTATAATTTTATTATATTATGTTAGTGTTAAATTGTTTATTTTGAAAGTCGGGAACTTTTGGCGCACTCTAAAGATTATCAAAAGAATCAATTTACATTCAAGCCGGAAATGGGATGTTCGAGTATATGGCCATAAATATAGCTTTAGAATAAATATAAAATCTTGAGCCTTATGAGTCCACACAATAGAAAATGGTCATACGTTCGATTTTGACACTTCGACACTATTGACGTCAGAAAACAGCAAAGACAAGAGACTCAGCTGAAAAATGCTTTATTAAATACTATAGTGACAAAACAATTGATTTTCACACAGATTGTTCTAGCTTAAAATACTGCTATGGAGCCCTCTCACACGACACAATAGCTCGACAAAATATAATATAAAAAATAAACAATGCCGATTTGCCCTCCGTTCTGTTCGATAATATAATTTGAAAAAAATATTTTGATACAATTTGAAAAATATTTTTAATTAATATAAAGTATGTTTCTCTTATAAATTAGATCTTTGAACTAAAAAACTGTTCAATATCCTATTTTGTTTATTTATTTATTTGTTTTAATCTTTATAAAGAGATCAACTTTCAAACCTCTCAGGTTAAATTACAGATAGAAATAATGTATAAAGATAAAACGGAGAGAAATTAATCATTCTTCACTCATCCAAGAATGAGAATACAATAAACTAATTATCGCTTATATATATATCGAAAACATAGATATATACACATACATTATTAAACTCCCCTATACATTATATTAAACTATATTAAAATTATGTTAGGCAAAAAGAAGAAGAGAGAAAAAGAAGAACACGAAAAGAAAAAGAAGCATCGTAGCAAACGAGACAAATTGGAATCAAAGGAGATGGATGAAAGTCTTGATCCTAAAAAATTCCGAGATGCTTTTCGAAATGACTTTTCTGCAAAAGAAAATATTAGAAAAAGGAAGGGTTTTGAGGAAGATGAAGATTTTATGTATTCCGGCCAACAAGAAAATAAAAAAGGGTATGTAGATATATTTAAATATAAAATTTAATAAATACACTAATAAATTTTTTTTTTTTTTATAGACTTATTGGTTTTGAAAATCTGCCCGATCTTGAAGATCTTGAATCTAAACTCAATGCTTATTATGCCCAAGTTGAAAAAGATACCGGACTATCGAAAGGGTAAATTTATCATTATTAATATAATTATTACTAAGGGATCGTGAACATTGGAAGCTATCATAAAATCCATCAGAGCAAATTTATCCTTTCATTTATAATATACAAGGCAAAAGTCTGATGATGATAATCGAAAAATAAATTCCAAAGGGCTGCATTATCTTGTTTCCAAAGAATTGTTATGCACAAAAATAATCACATATTTTACAAGGCAGATATTCTTCCTTGCCTTCTGAATTTAAATATATATATATATATATATTTTTGGAATACTGAACATATATATATATACATTTTCACTTATCTATTATTTATTTAAAATGCATCTAATGAACATGGTTCCTTGGTTAGACAATATTTCTATATATGTTTTTTAATGTCTTAAGTTTTTTAAATATAATAAAATTTTTTCCAAATTTAAATTAAAATTTAATTCAATTTTTAATACATATATTTTTAAAAACTTATATTTATAGTAAAATTTAGAAAAATTGCTAATTCAATTTTTACTTTCTCTTATTCACTTTCACTAATAAAAGTGTATAATATCATATTAAAATTAATTTTCCTCATTAATCAAAGCAAACCCTTATTTTACAGTTCTACTATAGAAAAAATGGATGAAAGGTAAAATTTGTTTTGCTTGTTTTAATGGTTAATTTCCTTTTTTTAATATTTTTGTAATTGAAAACAAATAATTTGTTTTTTTGATAACAGCCGGCCTGAAGAAAAATCGGAGAAGAAGCCGCGACATTCGATTAGTCCTCCTAAAAGCAAGAATTTAATTGGTTCACCGAAGGGGATATATCTTCATCATGATGATAAAAATAATGATAAAGGTAAATGGAATATCAATTTTTATTTTATTTTTTCCTTTTATTGTTTTATTATTTATTATTTCTCTATTTTATTTTAGATAATAAGAAAACCAACCCTAATGAACCCGTACCTTCTCTTTCTTCAAAATGGAAAATGCATATTCCACCAATGGTAACTTCTACAAAGTAGGTATTTTATTTGTTTTTAAAAAAATTTAGAAAACAATTTCTTAGTTCAAAATTTATAAATAATTCTATTTTTCCAGAATTTTAAAAATAAAATTTTTAATAAAATGAAATATCTCATTTGAGGAATTTGATTATTGTTTTTAATAATTTCGTTTTATTTAAATACATTTTGTGGAAGTAGTTCACTAATTAATAACGAAAATTAGTTGTGAGAGATAAACAAAAACCCACTTGCATTAATTAGCAAAGGAATTTTTTTTAATTTGATTTTTTCACAAGAATACAAACAAATTAAAATTGAAAAAATTTTTTAAGGTATAATTATAAATAAACCTTTTGTTAATTATAAAAAATATTAGTTTCCTCCTAAATATAATTAACAGTACCATTTTTAAGAACTAAAAATAAATCATCCATTATTGAGTACGAACCTAATAATTTTTATTTTTATTTTTAGAGTAAAGAAAAAAGAAAAAGAAAAAGAACCTTGGGAAGAGGTTGAAGAGAAGCGTTACGCTTTTCTTAAAAATGAAAAGGAAGAAGAAGAATCTAGACGTAAAAAAGAACCTGAAATTCGCAAACCTTCCTTTCCTCCCAAGACAAGTGATCTTGGACTTATTCCTGAAGACAAGATTAATGCCATGGATAAATTTCAGGGTGGTTTTCGCATTAATCCCAATGTTATTATAAAGAAATCTGATGAGACCACTTTGACTGGTAAAAACAGTTTTATGCCAAAAGGTCCTCGCACAGATAGTGAATCTGGATCAGATGCCGAATCAAAACGCAAACGAAAACAGATACGCAAACGTGGAGGTCCCGGCTCAGGCGGAGAAAGCTCCCGATCCCGGTCACATTCCCGAACCAAAGGTTCTCGAGCTGGTTCCAGCCATTCATCCAGATCCAGACGTAGTCGTAGCAAATCTGGTTCATATGTTAGACGAAGATCTCATTCCGGATCATACACTCGATATGATTCAAGATCTCGATCACGATCTTATGAACGCTATAGCCGCTCGGGTTCCAGATCCAGAAGCCGGTCTTATAGAAGCAGAAGCCGATCTTATTATAGTCGGTCTCGTTCCCGAAGCCGAAGTATGTCAGGTGATCGTCGTAGACGCTATGATCACCATCTGAAATACCGTGGTCGTTATCAAGGAAATCGGGGAACATATTATCGCCCACGATTTCAGAATTTCAAAAACTTCCGTGGAGGAAGGGAAAGTGGGGGTGGAGGAGGTTATCCTCCTCGAGGAGGACGTGATGGTTATCATCCCAAATATATTCAAGGTGGTCGAGGAAGGCCTTATCCAAAACGAGCCAGAGGTCGAGGAAGAGGAAGATTCTTTCATTATAAGCCCGGTTATCATCGTCGTTATGAAAGTGGACGTCCACGGTCTCGAGATTCTGAAGACCGTCGCAGCTACAGCCGAGATGATGATGATCCAATGCGTAAGGTGGATGCTGCAAAGGAAAAAATCAACAAATACATTGAAGAAGAAGATAAGAAAGAACATGGCGGCGGTGGAGATTCTAGAGGCAAACATGAGCCTTTAAGTGAAGGTGAAGCACCTGATGACGAAGACTATCCTCCGTTACCTCCAAATGGCAATGGAACTTCAGGAACAGGAGGTGGAGGCAACGGAAGCAACGCAGCTAGCAGCAGTGGTGGTTACGTCGATCGCAAGGTGTATGACGGTAAGTGGGCCGACGGCGATGATGATGACATGGGGTACATGGATGCCGAGGTCGAGGGAGAGCCTGAGCCGGAGCAGGAAGTGGAAATAATTGAAGCCCAGGAGGCCAACAGCCTCGACGAGATAGACATTTTCATGCGCGAGGTTAAAGGCGGAGATGAAAGAGAGAAAACAGTTTCTTAATCGACTTTTAAGCCTTATTAGCTAGTATTTCATTATAAACCCATTTGCAATAATAGATTTTAATAAAAAAAAAAATAATTCACATAAAGATTCACACTATTAATTTATATAGAAGTATTTTTAATTTTTTTTAAAAGGGCGAGTATTTTGTTTACCTCTCTTGTAATTTTAAAATAAAATTATTTCTACCGTTCTTTTGCGTTTCCTCTCGTCGTTCCCCTCTCTTCCATCTCCCCTTCACTTTATAAATAAGTGAGCTTTTGGCAAAGTGCGGGAATTAAAAGGGAGAGAACAAATTGATACTTTTTGTTCAGCTATAAAAAAACTCATTTCCGTTTTCTAATTGACTAAAAAATTAAATTAGCATGATTATCTTTTTTTTTATTAATTCAAGCCATATCTTATTTAATCAAATTGATTTTCATTATATTTTACTTTTCAAAAATCCTCTCTGAAATCGAAATTTGATTTGTAAAGTTTGAAAGAAAGAAAAGCTCCGTCAAGTTCTTCCTCAGCTCTCAGCATACATGTAAGTCGTAGATAAAAAATAGATTTAAAATTTCTAAATATATTACATATGACTTTTTAAATAGTTATTAATAGCAATAAAAAAATACATCTATAGCCCGTCCAAGTAAGAGGCGGCATTCGTAGGCGGAGTAGGGGATATGGGGGGGATAGACTGAATATAGGCTACTTGATCGGATATGCCATATTTCTTCGTTTCAAAATCACAGTCAGGCCAAAGACAATTTGATAATTTATTAATACAATAATTAATGGTTGACTAACAAAACCAATGATAGCTGTAATTTCCAATATAGTAACCGACAAACATCAATCATATGTAATATAAGAGGAAAATTTACTTCCTTATTTCATATTCAATTTTAAGCACTTTATTTTAGTCTTTTGTTTAAATATGGTTTGATACCCATGATGAAATAGGCCCCGCTATTATTTATCATGGCGATCAAATCATATTTTTAACTAAATAAGAAAGTGTTAAATTTGTTTATAAAACCTGGGTGTAAAATTTAATTTAAGTTTTTATAAAGGTTTGCTTATTGTATATATTTAAATATTTTATATCATTCTTTTTTTTTCTATACTTATATTTTTATTTTAACCTCATTCTCTTTTTCTTTGCATCATGTTAAATTAATAAGAATTTTACAACCACTCTTAGGAATGGATAAATTAATTTGGATTTTTCTCCATTTTAATATGGTTGAAAAGGCTTAACCTTACACTTAATTTTGAATTTTCTTGAAGAACTAGTCAAATAAACAAAAACTCTTGATTAATTGTACGATGAGAGGACTTGGGAAGGTACAGACAAAAGCACAAGGGAGGAAGTGTGTTCCGGGTGAGGTCCTGAGGGTTAGGGGTGGCTTTCCATGCAAACGCGGTCAAGCGTGCAAAACCCAAGCTGGAGCGGCTAATTGGCCAAATATCAAGCTACCACTTAATTCACGTACTCTAGTCAGAGGCCGGTTGCTTTCGTTTCATTCTTTTTTTTCGATGGTCTTTTTTAAAGGCAGAAGAAGAAAAAAAATTCTCGAATATTGACGATCGATCGATCAGAGAGGATGAGGTAGCCTTGGATTGCTGGCTTTGGGTGACGTTCATTTTATTCTGAGAAACAAAAGAATCTAGTGAAACAAATAGCACTTTTATCTCTAATACAAAAATTCCTTTTTACTGAAAAGAAGAATGGAGATATTTTTTATTTCAAAAAATTGATTATTTTCCATTATGACCAAATAAGTTTGTTCTAATAGAGAGAATTGGTTTCTATTTGTTGAATCAACATGGGAAACACGTTCTAGACTAAATCTTAAAAGTAATAAAATTCTTTTTAATTGGTTAGTTATTCTTGATGAAGGCTAGCGTTAGGCATGACTGTAATAGGTAATAGACTGACTTGATCCACTATCACTTAACACAAATTTTCTAAATTGAACTTGTGAATATTAGCAGCTACGTCTCTCATCGATGGTGCTGAAATAGCAAACTATTCTCTATAGAACTAGAACCTTTAAGTTTATAAAATGTGCTTTCCAAATACTATATACCCAAGTAAAGACATATGATTTGACTACAACTAGATTTCAGAGGACTAGATTCAGGAAGAGGCGCATGCTTATGAAGCCCCCCGAAATGGCCAAGTTTACTTCATTTATGGGGAATGCGGTCTGGGTCCCCCGTCCAACCCCTTTACACCCTAAATGGTCAAATTTTATTTAGGAAATGTATAGTTTTATACAAATAAATTAAAACAATTGGACTGAAATAAATTGTTTATTTAGTGCTGTTAAACAAAAGGCCCAAAGCTTTAATTTCAAAATTTAATTAAACTTAATTATGAAGGGAAAATAATTTTTTTTTTTTTGTTTTTGTTTTTAGTTCCTGAAAGTTGAATACAAAATGGGTGAGAAAATTCGTTTGTGTATATAAAGAAAAAAAAATATATATATCTAGCTATATATTTACATATTCAATAATAAGTTTTTTCTTTTAATCTTTTTGTAAGAAATTTGTATGAAGTTAATGATAGATATTGTAATTCGAGGATTATTTACGTCTATATTCTTTCTAATAAATAAAAATATTCATTCATATAATTTTTTTTTTTTTTAAATAATGAATATTATAAACTTACTGACACATTAGTATATTGAAATGATTCTACATTATTTTTCGCGTAGATCCTTTATTCTATGCCCAGCTTTTTCCTCAATAAATTTATTTTAACTTCGAAATAAGGCCAAATTGAAATATAGAGAACGAAGTTCCCTCCTCTGAATGGAGCCAGGCCAGTGTTTAATCTCAAGAAAGTTACTCCCTCGAAGAACCACAAAATTTCAGTCTCTGGCACTTATTATTGAAGAGATAATAAATCAAAAAGGACCGAAGAGAGCTGCATTCATTCTCCAAAATAATCATCATCAATAATTAAGAAGAACCTATAAGTAAGTGATGCAGTTGTATAAAATATGAATGATGACCTAGATATTTAAAGTTAAGAAGACTTTTCAATTCAAGAGAGAAAGCTTAATAGAGAAATGCCATTAAGAAAAGTTCTACTTTTTTTATTATGGACTTCGAAGTGTAAATTTTCTTAGTTGTCTCTACTAGATCTTTTAATCTGGTAACTCTCAACATTTTTTTAACATTAAATTCCATAGGAATCCCAAGGACCCCAAACAGTTTAACACGGATTTTGATTAAAAAATTTAACAAAGTTGTGATTTTTTATTCAAATATTATTAAACATGAAAATAAACATAAATATATAATACTTTTTACTAATATAATAGTATAAAAATATTTAAAAAAAAAACTATATAAAAAGCGTGCCAATATATATTTCCTATAAATCTAATCCAGAATCAACCGAAAAACCGATCTAATTCCATAAATATTAATTTTGTCTTTTTTTCCCGAAAATTTTTTCGCTATTTTAAGATAGTAGGGTAAATGCTAATTTTCAAAAAAGTTTGAATATAGTTGTAATCGTGCAATTTATTTCTTGTTTACATAGAGCAGAAGCTTGGCGAACAATTGTAGTAAAAAAGAAAAAAAGACGGAAATTACAGGTTTCTATTATTAATATTGATTGATCTTAAGAGCAAAAAGATAGTCCTAACCTAAGACAGAAATGTCGCTCCTGATCTAATCAATTGCCCTGATTTCTCCGTTTTTTTTTACCTTTTCTTTCTTCCTACAACGCTGGTCATAGTCTGCTTATCAATTTCAAGATCGACGAGCAATGATTACAGCAGACATTCGACTCTTGGCCTGTCTAATCGGAGTTTTATGTCAAGTAATTTTTGCATTCTTTCATTTGATTTTATAATGTCTCTTTAAACAGAAGCTCCTATTTCTAGACTTTCAGAACTTTGATTAGATGCATCTTCTAAGAAGCATATTCAATTATATTTAGGATTTTTGTTTAAAAATATTATCTATTCTATTTATAACTTGGTCCATTGAAAAAAATATTTTTCTTGAAATTATAACAATCAGGTTGCCATGGAAAATGAAATAAAGGAGATCCTAAAGTTGATTTTAGTAAGAAACTCTAATGTCTCTCAATCAATTGATTTGACAATTCAAAGAAAATTTACTTTTAACTCGATTCTCTGAATCGCAAATCAGAAGAATAAGAAATTGGAATGAAATTTAAAAAGAATAAAATCAAACCTTTTGCTGAATGAACTGACAAGAGATGAAATTTCTTTAAGAGGTGAATGATATATATATATATATATATTCCTTTTAAAATTAAGTAGGTTTATATATTTGCAATTTAATCGATTATATCATAAATTGTTTTGAGTAATCTCATTTTGTTTATATGTACAAAAAAAAAAGAAACCAGGGTCGTTTTAGGTTTTCTTTCCCGGGCTGGAAATACAATCATCCTAATTATCATCTGAAGGGGCAGTTGCAAAGTTCAGACAAATGAGAAAAAAACTAAAAAGAACCACCGACCAAATTATAAACGAATGTGAATTGACTGTCGGAAAGGTATCAAATTTATAGCTGTGGTTAATAAACTAATAAAATATAAAAAAAGGAAAATGATAGCTCCTATAAATTTTAAATAAAAAAGTATCTAAAGATAGAGTTGAAAAAACATTAAAGTGGGGCCCTTATAGACCTCAGAGATAAATAACGCTAGAAGCATAAAATCTCTCGATTTTAAGAAAAATAAATAATTATTTTTTTAATTCAATAACTTCTTTAAAATATAAATTAATAGCCAGGTTCTAAGATTAAAAATGAAATTGGGGTGAGTAGTGAAACATTGGAGTCCAAATGAACCTCACTGGTAATTACAGAGTTAAGAAAAATTTCAAGTTCTCAAAAAAAAGAGGTTAAATTCCATTTAGATAAAAATTTTCTTAATAGCTTAAAGTTTATTCCCCTTCCTTAAGAAAATTTACTTTTAACTCGTTTCTATGAATCGCAAATCAGAAGAATAAGAAATTGGAATGAAATTTTAAAAAGAATAAAATCAGTCCTTTTGCTGAATGAACTGACATAAGATGAAATTTCTTTAAGAGGTGAATGATATATATATATATATATATATTTTAAAATTAAGTAGATTTATATATTTGCAATTTAATCGATTATATCATAAATTGTTTTGAGTAATCTCGTTTTGTTTATGTGTACATCGAATAAAACAGTTTTAATAAATTATATATAAACAAAAGAAAACATAATAGTGAAAAAAGCTGTTAGAAAAAAAACCTATTAGAGCGATTCTATAGATTGGAATTGAGTGGAAGGAGGCCAGGGTTGTACAGAATTAAGTATGCGGCCCCCTTGCGCCCCATCAGGCGACCACTAATTTCCATATCAAACGAGCCACTCTATCGTTGCTTTTCACACGACTTCACGTCGCTATTCACGCCAAGGCGACCTATAATGGCAGTTATTTTCATTACAGAAGGGGCCGATTCCGCATCCCTTCAGAAAGACATTCTCTCCACCCCTACACATCGTTTTCGATGAATAGAACTCTGTGTTCTTCTAAATCCAGAAGTCAAAAAAAAATTATTGACTCACAGGGAAATCTGGCTTTCAAAATTCAGTTTTTTTTTTTTTTTTTTTAATAGAATTGGTTGGATAGGCGTATATTCAAGATTATTTTATAATCCCTTCCTTCTTTTGAGAATAACAGTATTAACGCTTGAATAAAAATAAAAAAGAAGGGGTGGCCAACAAATCGATAAAGTCAATCGGCGAACTTAATTTAAAAAACATGGTAGTTTGTTTTTTTCTAAACAAGATCAAGATTAAACAATAATAATAAACATCCAGCAACTTTGGACATGGGTGAAAAATCCCGCCACTAAGATTACTGATTTTAAGCGCTGAGTGGGTGTAGCCCCTAGGAACTAGAGTGGGAAAGGACTCCGACAACATCGATAATTAGGATCTTTCACTTAAATATTTGAATTATAATCCAAAATAGATTATAAAAAATAAGTGAAATTTGGTATATGTGAAAGATCTATGATTAAATAGAAGAAAATAAATTTCACCCCTTAAATAAAACATGAGAAAAATTAAAGATCTTGAGTTTGGAGTGTGTGAATACACCTTGGGTTTAAATCGCCTAGTAATATAATTGAATTTTTATTAAATCTAATAAATTCTCTTTTGAGAACATTGTAGATTTAGAACTAGGGTCAAAAACAATCATCATCCGAATCCTCTGTTTTAAATCTTTAAAAAAAATTTCGTTTGATTTTTTTTAGATTTTTTTAGATTGGCCTACTGTAAAAAACAAATTCTCATTTGAACTTTCTTTTGGAGGCCTGCATTTAAAAAAATTTTAAGTTGATATTTTCATCGATTCTCCGAAAATCACCAATTCAATTGTCATTTTTTTAAAAGTCTCTTCGACTCTTGGACCATATAAACTCTTAAACGAATCATGTATATATTTTTTACGATACAAATTATCCAGGCATATTTATTTACATCAATTGGTTTTCATCGGACTGCCTGGGATCCAAACCAATCCCTTTGGCTTTTAAGCTTATCAATATTGACATTGTCACTATCTCTAACCTCTCGGCCACAGGATGGGGGGGGGGGGGGGGTGGGGCCATTCACCTTAGTAAATATTAAAAAAGAAAATCACAAAATAAAACCTTGACTTTTTTCTTTGTTAATTAAATATATTTCTAAAAGAATTCTTTTATTAGATTTTTTTTTAATACTACTTTACAAAATTTTTTGAATAACTTTTTATGTGTATTAATTAATTTAATTATTAAAAAAAAAGGAATGGAACTTTTTCCATATTAAGTTAGAAGAGGGAGTTTATTTTTGTATTTCCCTACTAAAGAAAGAGAAGCCAAAGCACTGTGGCTTGGCTTTGGTCTCTAAATGACAATGTAAAAGAGAAGCAACATTTCCTTAGCGAGGATTAGTACCCCTGGCGTCTAATTAAATCCCTGAAGATATACCATAAAATGTTAATTAACATAAGCGTGCTATGATATACGTGATATTTAAACAATAAAGGCTTTAGCAGCGACTCCAAAGGACTCGATTAGAGTCCTCTACCCCTCGCAATATCTTGGGCTTATTAACGCTCGAAGCACTATGTCTTCAAACTCGGACGTAATTTGGCAAAGAAACTTTCTATCTTGCTTAATTAAACTATAAAATAAGAGGAATCATAGTCCGAAAAGTCCATCAACTTGGCAAGAATCCTTTTCTTAAGAGAATATCATGAAAAAAAAACTTCATTGAATTTAATTAAATTTAATATTCAAGAATTTATGCATATCATATTCATTTTGTTTAAAGAAAACTTTGATCTTTCTCAAGATTTTATTATATATTTTTTGAACTACGATTTTAAACAAGAAAAAAAGAAGGCAAGAAATTCGCTTTAACTATTGGGTTGTTCGGAAAGTAATTTCGTTTTTTCCCAACAGAGGACTTAATTGTATTTTTTCACAGCCAACTTCA
>JAAAKE020088722.1:0-21356 GCA_010014785.2 Anisolabis maritima | reverse complement strand
TATAGACAAAAATATAGATATATATATATATATATATATATATATATATATATATATATAATATATAAGATACCAAATGATCCAGGCATATTTATTTACATCAATCAATTGTTATCTAAATTTAAATAAATTTTCATCGGACTGCCTGGGATCCGAACCCACATTCCTTAGCTTTTAAGATTATCAATACTAACAATATCAGTATCTTTATAACTTCTTGACAATGGGGAGGGGAGGATAAAAAAAATTAAATTAAGTTAATTAAATTAGCAATTAAATCTCTCTCCCCTCCCCCCTGTGGCCGAAAGTTAAAGATAGTGATATTGTTAATATTGAGAACCTTAAAAGATAAGGGGTGTTAGTTCGGATCCCAGGCAGTCCGATGAAAATTTATTTAAATCAAATTGGATATCAATTGATGGCTTCAGATGCCGAAAAGACAAAAAAAATCGTTTATTATAAAATCATAGGAAAAATATTTATATTTTGTTTCCATAACAACGAGTTGTACTATTTTTTCTATGGGATCTTAAAATCCTAAATTGAGAGCCCCACACTATTTTGAGGTGGAAAATGATTAATACATCTTAAAGAATATCTAATTTATAGCCAATTTAATCAATCAAAATCATCAAAATGGATTAAGAGAAATTCACCAAAAACCAAAAAAAGTATATTAGTAAATTGGACACCAAACAATTTTGATAGGATAAGGGTTAATACATTTCAAAGATCATCTATAATAATAAATAATTGTTTTATAAATTTTAATCAAAATCGTTGGAGCTAATTTTGAAAAAATCAAAAAAAAAAAAAAACTTGCCGATTTTATCCAAAAGCTTTGAGGTGTAAGTCAGATGGGTAGCTTAAATATAAAGTTCCAACCTCGAACGTTTTTTGTTTTTGAGAAATCTCGTTCACACACACAAACCATGTTACAAGACGCATTTTTTTAGGCTCAGGGGACCTCAAAACGTGTATTTTCGTTGGAGTCTTGATCGGAATATTTTCCCAATACTATATATTACATATATAGATATCATTTTATAAAAAAGCAAAATTTCAAGTTCGTTTAATTTTTAGTCAATCGTCAAGGGCTTAAATATTGATTTTTGGTAAAATCCGGGCACTTATTTTGAGAAAGAACAATGCAATAATTTTTTGTTTAATTTAATTTTGGGTTTTAAGCTAGCCAAAATTAAGTTTTCCAAAAAATATACATAAAAATATGATTATATAAAAGAAAATTTTACAAAAAAAAAAAAACTTCAGAAAAACATAGAAGATAAGAGAAATAAAGGAAAATAGTAAAAAGTATATAATTATAAATCAACAAAGAAGTCTATAGTGACATAGAGAGAGACGAACCAAACCATGTTTTTCGGGCTTAGAGGATTTTGACCATATTTTTACCAGGACGCAAGCAAAAATTGGTAATATATGTTTATCTAAAGGATAAAAATAATAAGAATTGAATTTTAAATCATAAAAAATATATGTCTCTTGTCAGAGAAAAAAAAATATATAGCTTGAAATTTCATAATTAGCTATAATGATATAAGCTTAAATTGTAAAAAATCTAAGATATCTTATAAAGGAATAATCAAGGACTCTATTCATTAAATTTAAAGATATAACTTTTCCTCTTTTAGAAGGCAATACAAAAATATATTTAATTAGTAAAATGCCTTGAATTAATTTGAAAATCAAGGCTTTCAATTTTAAAAACAATTCGCTAAGAGGCTCAAAAAGGGAGAAGGATTGAATGGAAAATTTACGGATATGATCCATGCTTTAGTCCCTTTTTAAATAGGAATCGGAAATGAGACATTCCTTTTGTCTAGGTTAGCAATTATGGAGAGTGACTAAAAGATTGAAGACTAATAAAAGGTAGGCAAAATATTAGATTGGGAAAATTGTAAAAAATAAGAAAATGTTTCTTTCTTGAAGGAATTTTCATATAAAACGCCGAAAGCAAAAAACTATTTTCAATTAACTAACTAATAAATAAAAATTTCGTGGTGATAATTTACAAACCATTCAAATTTCATCTTTTTCCAGTCCAGGTGCATTTTCAGATTGCTATTGTAAGGGCCTATTGTTTAGGAAAGAAAAGATAATGGTTGAAGTAACGATTTTAACATTGGTCGATGTGAATAATTAGTTAAATTAAGTTCAAGTTTTAAACTTAACGCTAATCGCTTGATAAAAGACGGTGTACTTTTTTCATTAATATAATCCAAATAATGTAATTTCTAAGATTTTTAAGATTTGTATTGTGTCAGTAAATTACTTATTTCTGATCTGATCATAATTAAGAATAGAAAAAGGTGAAGTACTTTCAGCTGAGTCCTGAAAATTAAATTAAAAGAATAGAATTTAAACAAAAAATAATTATCTATCCAATATATAAAAAAATATTAAAATTTTTTGGAAACAACTACAGTAATTCTCTTCAAAAATTTTTTATTTAATATTTTCCCTATAAATTTATAGTTAAAATTAGTTTATAAAATAATATCCAAGCCCAAAGTATTAGAAAAAGGAGGTAGATGGAATTACTTAGGCACTTGTTTTCAGAAAATTCTGTTTATTTTATATATTGACTGAATAGATATTTTAATAAAGAATGTTTCATTATCATAGTCATTATATGACTAAAGATACAAATAAAACAAATAAAGAGCAAATAAAACAAAGGACGAGTTAACTAAAAAAAATTTTTGTAGAGAAGAATCAAAAGTCAGAAAGAGGAAGAAATTTTCGCTTCCAATCCTTGGGACTTAATTTTTATATTATTTTGATAAAATAATAAAATTCTGTTTATCACCCGTGAAATGCTCCAAAAAAAGCAATATTTTGGCCTAATTTATTTGGTTTTAAAGCAGCGTTTTGGCTCCTCATTTTATGGTTGTTTTCATATATATACATATTCGTATAAATCTTTTAAAATTCAAGAAAATTGCATATGAAAAAAGCTACAAAATGGTCGAAACACTATATAAAAATAAAAATAAAAGCATTTAGACTAAAAAAAAAATATTTAAAACAGGTATGAAATGCGAAAGCTCCAAAATAAAGCTCTAAAATTATTTAATGTAAAATAAATGAAAACAAATATGATTTTAATAATAACAGGTTGTAATTCATAGTATTTTGCTATACTTTTTATTAAAATTTTTATATCCATTTTGTAATCGTAGATTTTATTTTCTCCAAATAATTTTGTATTTTTTTAACCCACTGACCTTTGCTAAAAGGGTCAAATAAATAAAAAAATAATAATAAATAATAAAAGATTATAAAATTAAATATTATCGAAAGAATTAGAAAAATCGGGGTAAAATATTGTATCGATTGACGTTTAGAAAAATCAATTACGTTAAATGTTTATATTTTACCTTGATATTTATTTAAAATTGAAATTCTTTAATCATCATAAAATCATACCTTTTCTTAGACATATTTTTCATGTATAATGTAAAAATTTGTTTTTTCTTTTAAATACACAAGTACGAATTGTCACAGAGTCTATAAAAATTTGTGAATTTAAAAGAAATATAAAATTTTTCTTAATTAATTTAAAAAAGGCTAAGAAAAGTATATTTTTAAATAAATTTAGGCTAAATTTTGATGTTAGAAAAACATCAAAATTTATGATTATCTAAAAAATAATAAAATAGATTTAATATAATTAGATTATTTACTAGGTTTAAAAATAAAGTGAAAAGAAAGAGGTTGGAAATGAATATTAAAAGAAAAATACCTTCATTTTGATTTTTTTTATTAAACGATCATTAAATGTCACACAAGTTCATAGAAATGGACGTTAGATTGCAAAATATTGTTTAAAATTTATTTATTAGGGAAAAATATTTGACACTCAAGGTTACTTTGAATGAATATGAAATTTGTTCACGAAGTAGTGATGCCATCGTTAGAAATTTTTAATAAAAAAATAAAAAATGAAAAAAATAAAAATGGGGTTAGATATTTTGGATTCATGTTTATATTATTTGGGTTAGTAGGGAAATTGTTACTTACTTGTTTTCAAAAAAACTTTATTAGTGTCTTTTACATGTCGGTTGAATAGTTGGCATTAGATATGAGCAAGCAGGGGACGATAGTGATTTCTCCTTCGAAACCCCCACCTTTTGGCACTTTACCACCCCTCTGATGTTGTTTTTCAACTCTCTCAATTTTCTCGAAAACCAAAAGTCACCTTGAATCTAACTAAAATGAAATTTAGATTTGTTGGATGATGCATCGATGCAACTGCAATGTGCATGTGCAATCAACATACTAACACATAGATAGATACTCTCACTCATTCGCACACAGACCTAGTAACCTAGACTAAAAATAGTGCAGTTAAAGCGACTATACCCAAGGCCAATGCAATGGCCAAATGCATCGACAAAATGGCGGCGATTGAAAAGGAAAAAAAAACGTTTTTAGCAAGTTGGCTGTTTGGAATTGGGTCCAGGGCTTAGATGTTGGTTTCGTTAGTCTTGATCTAGCCTAGCCACGTGTCTTATGACGCAATGTTCCTGGCTCAAGCCAGTTTTGTGCCATGGTACGATGCAATATGGTCACCTTGAAATAGTAACGAACCAAGGAGATTTTTTAAACTTTTTAGAAATAAAATTACATACAGAGGCCTTACATACAACATCCACATTACAAGGTCACAACTAGAGCATGGTCATTTCCTGGTTTGGTCCTAGAAACGAAGACAACATTTAGTATCGTATAAATTCAGCTTACAATTATTTTAACTTTAAAAATTTTTTTTTTTTTATTTTTCATTTTCATAAACAAGCCCACAAGATAGTAGATTTATTTATGTTTATACATGACGTCATATTATTTATATGGTCATCAAAAAACGCTTCAAAAAATTTATAATTTAGGCAAGAGAAATTTGTGATGAAAAAAATTAGAATATTTATACTATCAATGAATGATTAACTTACGCCCAATACTGGGGGTTCAAAACAAGGAGAATAAAAGGGGGAGGGGGTTGAAAATTTTTTTGGAAAACATTCTCTTTAAATTTATTTTTTTATAGGGTTTTATTTTAAAAAAATTTTTTAAGTTTTTAAATTAAAAAGGGAAGTTTTTCTTCCTCCCTAATATTCTCCTCTGATATTCAATTTTTATCCAGATAATTATTAATCTATTTTTTTTTTAATTTCCCAACCCTGGCGGATTATGACTTCGTTTAAAGAGAGGAGAGAGGGTGGAGGTTGAGAGAATTCAGCAGATGAAACTTCCTATTTCTTTTTTTATTTTTATTTAGGCCTCCTACCCTTTTTTTCTTTAAAAATGATTTTTCTTGGTTTTATCATTTTTAAAATTTTTCTTATTTATTTTTTTTAATAATAATTAATTTTTAAGTTGGGAGGGTTGATTTGTATTATGTATTGTAATTTGTGAATTTGTTTTTGTTTGATTAGAGAACTTGTGTCTCTAAACAGGTCTAGATTATTTTTATATATATAAAATACTATTATATTTAGGCCTATTAGCTATTCTGGCCCCTTTTTCAAAGTCCGGCGCCCCTGCCTCGCTCGCCCTCTCTCTGATTATAATTTTATGCACAAAAAATTTTTCCTGAAATTGAAATTTAGATTTTATTACAAATATAGTTAGCCATTCCAAAAGAGGTTTATGATTTAATGAATACTTATTACTTCATTACTATTCAATGCGTGTGTTTAAAACAAAATTATTATTATAATTAACAGAGTAAAAGTAACTGATATTTCTCTATTAAATAAATTAATTATATTAATTTATTTTATTTTAAATAAATATAAATCCTCAATTCTTAAGGGAAATAGTTGTATTTATTTAATATATTTTAATTAATGGATATTTTGACATGGAAATAATTTATATGTTTCTTTTAGATTTGAATATTGAAGAAAACGATTGAATCTTGGAAGGACCAAGCAAGCGACTAACTAGAAACCAGTTACTTGTACCTATTGCATCGGCTTTGTTTGCGGGTTGCAGAATCGCACTAAAAAAAGGGTCCTTTTCTTTTTATATCTATTTCTATCTCTCACCACTTGTGGATCGTTTGAGAAATGTCAATATAATAAAAGCCGGAAGTGAATCGATGTCAAAAAGTGAAAAAAATTTCATGAAGATGTTTGGTTCACCTTGGACTGTACCAGAAAATCAAATATAGAATAGACGCATGCATGTCTCACAAACATAGATTATGCGTGGAATTTGCCTAGTAGATAAAAAGAACAATATATGGATAAGCCAAAAGAGACAGCTGACACCATTCAAGTTGCAAAAAAAGAAAAAAAGAAAATGGCGTTTCTTTCCAAAATTGCTGGTCTCAAGGGCATCGGCAGAAAACTTTTCCATTCGTTGCTAACCAATCCAAGTAAGGAAGAAATTTCAAGAATTGTATGTGTTTTTAAGTGCCTTTAAAATTTCATTAAAGTGTAAACGTATATTGATTTCCAAGTGTTAAATTTTATTCTTCTCTTAGCAGCGTGAAATAGATAAACAGATGATCATTTTTTAGTGACTATGTAGTAAAGTGCAACGAACTCATCAAGTTGGACATTAAATAAAAGTGACAAAAGTGGGGATTAGCCTAAAAACATATCGGTAAGTTTGATAAATTTTTTATATTATACAAATAAAAGAGCGTGAGATTTATAAATTACAAATTTCAAAGGTTATTTGTATAGTTATTTGGCATGTGTCTAGGCCTAGCTGAGTTTCTCATTTCCGGAGAGAGGAGGGGGCGACCGAAGGGGGCGGGACCCCCCCTTTTGTCAGTGAGAGGCTGGCCTGTTGCTGCTTGGGTTGACCATGGCCGAAAGTATATTGCTAGGCAAGGCTTAGCTTGGCTATTGGCTAGGCTTTCAGCTAGGGACAGCCGGGGGGGCCAGCCGCCATCTTGCTTAGGCCGAAACCTCAATGCCAACCGGAGCTGTCTGTCTCTCTGTCTGCCGTTTATAAGTCATACGCCATTTCGAACCGAATTTTCACAAAACTTAATTAACAACAAAATCATTTTTCTTTTCTTTTCTTAAGATATTATTTAAAAAATAATAATGATAAATATATATTTTAAAAAAATCAAACACTAATTTGAGAGGTTTTGAAACAGTGTATAATGGGGGCTCTCTAAAGGGAGTCAAAATTATGTTTATTTCGATAAGTTTTTCCTTGAAATTAATTTGATTTAATCTCCAGACGCTCGCATTAAAATATATGAGGGGAAACAGAGAGAGAGAGGAGAAATTATTTATTTATCTATTCTTTCTATTCATATAGTCTATCCAAAAATGTTTTGAATCATTCTTTTTTTTACCAACTTCGCAGTTTTACTCAAGTATTTGATTTGGTTTGATTTACTGACGCTTGCATTAAAATATTCATGAAATAAAAGGGCAAAAATTATTTATTTAGTATAAAAATGCTTTGTTTTTAATCACTATAAATTATTTTAAAATAAATTTTATAAGCTAGTAATAATTTAAAATGAATAAAGTTTATATTTATCCAAACAAGCCTTGACTTGAATAGAAGACCAAAAGCCTAAATGACTTTGACAGAAAATTTTATTTTTAAAAATTAAAGAAAGGATTTTATCTCCGGCTCAGGAAACGAATTCAAGGACTTCAGCAATCCGGCCTCATATTTTATTATAAATACTTATGAATTTAATATAAAAATTTACCTTTAATAAAAATTTAATCAAGAAGGATTAGTTTTAAGTTATTTTCCTAAAAGGGTCTTTCTTTAATTTAAATGAAATTTGGAATAATTTAACTTTTTTGAAACAATTTTATAGTTGAATTCTGGTTCGGGGGGCGGGGGTGCGGGAATTATTCTCAATCCAAAATCATCTCGCAAAATATTTTTATCTTAAATTTTGTCTAGTTGCTTTTAATTTATTTTAAAAATTGTTTCACTCTGAATTGTTAAATAATTGGTAAAATCATTTTCCAACCCTCCATCTCATTATCATTTATAAAATATGCATTATCGAAAGACCTTTGACTTTTGAAATGAATAAATTTATCTCATAGGTTATATAAAAGCCAAATATTGATTTTTATATAAATTTTTCTATAGTTAAAAATTTTGAACTTGGCCTAAAAAACAATCGTGGATGTATTTTTCAATTTTAATCTTGAAATATACTTATAATTCTCATTCTCTTTTGAAAAATAAATTTATTATAAAAAATATAATTGTATATTTATATTATTTTGTAAGATATTTTGAATAAAGAATATTTTTCCATTAAATCGAAAGCTTTATATTCAAATTTATTTTTCTATCGCAATACGGAGAAAATTTTATTTCTTTATAATTCGGTATCTTTAATAATAAAATATATTAATTTTAATTTTGTTTTGAATAATTAATAGAGCCCATAGTTAAATCTATTTTTAATTTTATTTGGAAGAAAATTTTTTAAAAATATGAATGAAATTTTACAATTTCATATTAGGAATTTTTAGATTGATTATGAATTAATTGAGTATAAAATTATCTTTACAAATTTATGTAATAGCTATATAAAATATCACAGTTATTAATTATCAATGACCCCTTGATAATAATGAAGAAAAAGACAATAATAATCTAGTTATAATATAATTGCTAAAAATGGCAAAAAAATATACTTAAAAATTTTAGTAATATATATTTTTATTAACTTTATGGGCGTTATTTTGAAGCAAATATTAACAAAAAATTTGTATAAGAATTTGAATAACTAATGAAAATATAAAGAAAAAGTAAAAATGAAAAGTCTATTCAATCAGAAAATGGCCTAAACGCGTTCAAACTTTTTTCTCTATTTGGATTTTAATTAAAATACTATTTTGATCAACCTGGCATCCTGAGTACTCCCACGTAATGTGGCAGTGATTTCAAATTACTTCACGTAAAAAAATTTTTTCAGAAAATCAGATTAGAATCGGTCATTGTCTACTTATTTTGTAGAGAGTGGGATAATTTGGCGACACTGTAAGATAAAAAAAATCCTCTTACTATGTCACTAAGATGAACTCAATAGCGATCTGATTTCACTATATTATAATTATCCGGGAAATTGTGCATATTCATTGGAGGTTAAAAATAAAAAAGGAAATATTAAAAACATCATAAATTACGGTTTAAATTTTCAAAAAAATAATTCCACATAAAAATCGCCATTTGAATAAAGATTAGTATTGAAATAAATAATTAAATTCAATATGACTGAAGCAATTATCGAATGAATAGAGTATATAACGTGACATTTAGAATATTTATGATATCACAAAAAGATCTTTGATTGGAAAAATAGAAATTTATTGTAGGCTTCTTTATACTTCTTTGATTTTCATTTTGAATATTAAGACAAAGGATTTTTTGCATGGAAATTCTTAATAAATATAGAGATAACATATTAAATCCTAAAAATGATAGAAAGTAGGCAAAAAAAAATTAATATGCTAGTTTGGCTCCCTTCTATTATTTTTAAGACTGAAGATCAAGCTATCGTTACTTAATTCTACTTTAAATTCATCCATTTGTTTAAGCTAGTAATTAATAAAATAGACTTATGCACCTTTCCCTCAGAAAAACATACATTTGGAGAGTAGTGCTAATCAATCAAGCTCACAGGACTTTGGAGATAATGATAACGATATGTATCATCATAATATTTAAAAAAATTAGAATTTTTTTTTTTAATTGAATTTTTTTTATTTAATAAAAAATATTCCAGGGTCTGACTGATTGACCTTGGCTTGGCCTTGACTTCTCTGACACAATGACCTAGAAAACCAAATATGCTTATAAGCCTCTTTTTAACAATCTAAGCCACTATTATATTATTTCAGAATTTCTAGTGATTATTTTTCTTTTACTTTAACTTAAAAAAACTTAAACAAAAAAAAAATTTTTATAATAATTTATAATTTATACAGGGTATAGTGAGATTGATTTTTCCATTAAAATTAAGGACATTCAACTTTAGTAAGAAGTTATAATAAGCCAAGCAAAACTTCAAATAGGATTAGTATTTGATTTTAGTTGAGAAATTGAAATAATATAGCAATCGATAATTGATTATTATAAGCCTAAATGTATTTAAAATTGTAAACTCTAAATGTCCTTCGTTGCTGAAAAGGGAATGTATTTTTTTTTAATATAAAATTTAACAAATTTTATCTAATTTTTTAAATTAATTTGGAAAATTTGAAAACTTTAATTTTTGGTTTTAATAAATAAATATATCAAATAAACAGATAATTTTTTTTTGCATAAATGAAACAATTTTTTTCCCCACACTATTATATATTTAATACTGTATTATTATCATGAAAAATTTAACCCCCAATTTATTAAATTACATTTCAGATCAAAAAGGATCCCAAAAATGGAAAAAATCTTAATATGCCTATGTGTATATATATATATATATGTGTGTGTGTGTGTGTGTGAGCTTTTATTTTAGCTTATATCTCTGGAACAATTCATCGGAAAAGGATGAAACTTAACGAATTTTAGCCCTAGAAGTGTAAAATAATAAACAAACGTCAAAGAAAAGAGAAATTAAAAAAAAAATCTTTTTCTGCATCTGAGGCCATTTAGACTAGGACTTAACTATAATTTATTAACCAATATAATATTTTAAATTCAATTAATGAAAAGATATTTATCCAAACAACAAAAAATAACAATCAAAATCAACATGACGACTTGCATACTCGATAGAATATAGATCAACCATCTCATATTCCCAAAAGATTATAAACATTTTTTATTTTTTAGGCCTAGAATCAAAAGTCTATAGATGATAGAAATCTAATTAAATTAATATCGTCTTAATCATATTGAAACCAAGTTTTGAATATTGAAGCTTAATTCTTATTCTTTATAAATTTATTTAATATTAAAGCCTCATTCAAATCCAAATATCTGCACAATATCTTCCAACGAAAGACCTTTTAGGCAATGCTAAAAAATTTTCCTTTCAAAAAAAGAAATATTTAATAAATTTCTTAAATTGCTATTTTCATTAGAATCAGATTTCTGTTTGGTAATTGAGTTTTACCAGCAATTGCTTGTTTTTTTTTTATATGCATTTAAATTGAAGTTTTAGAGTAAAATAACTTTAAAATAATGAAATGAATATTATATATCTAATTCAAATGTATAGGTCTTGAAAATCTATTAATATTTAAAATTATCAATATTTATTAGCTATTAATTTAAGTAAATTGGAATGAAAAAATTGTTGGGCATCTGAATATTTTTGATTTTGTCCATCTTCAGAAAATAATATAAACAATAAGTGAAGAAATGGTTCGAATTTGTAACAGTAAAACATTTTTTTTACCGTTTAAACTAAAAACTTCAATAGAATTTCGAAAATTCTTTAATTTATATACTAGTCATGTATATTTGCAATTTTATTCGATTATTAGTGAATTTTCTTCTAGTATATTTGACTCTGTTGATATTATTATAAATAAGAGGACTTATTGGATATTAGTGTATTTGGAACAATTGGCCTAAGTTAATAATCTAATAATAATAATAATAATAATAATAATAATAATTTTGAAAATTATGTGCCAGGAACTTGAAATGTAACTGAAACAATTATAACCTAAATTCATATGTTAAATAGTTCGAATACTTAAAAAAATTACTATCCATAAAGGATAGAGAAGAGAGCTTTGGGCCCGCATGCCTCTCCCCCTCTATTTATACCCATTCTTAGGGCGTTGTTATTAATTTTTTTTATTTTTCCCAACATCATAAAATTTTTACGCGACTCATAAGTTAAGTATGTGGTGTGCCAATAGATTGCTACAGGTTGATTTATGCGTTTCCATATGATGAAAGTGGTTTCTTTCGATAATTCTGGTTTTAACAAAAGGATAGTGCAAGTAGAAATAAACAATCATATTCTAATAGGAATGAACACCTAGAATTAAACGAAAATCATTTTAAGTGCCAATAGATGATCAATGATTTATGTTTTCAAAATTTAAGCAGTTTTTTCTTTTCGAAGAATAGAACATCTGGGCAAATTTTAGGAGATAAATATTGTAGGGCAAAAAATTTATTGATAATTTAAAGTATTTAATTTCTTATCTAAGAAAAATTTCATTAGAGAGTTTGAAAATGAAAACAAAAAAATCAAAGACTTAATATTAAAATAATATCTCTTTACGAAATGATCGAGTGTCAGTAGAGTTTTCTAAAAACAGCAAATAAGCGCAGTATCACACTAATTGTCTTCTTTCTTGCCTTTAAATGTAACAGAGAAGTATTTAGGCTGGAAACTTTCAAAATTAAATAAAAAAATTAAAATGAAGAAAAAATCAAACAAAAGAAAATAGATGCCAAGATTGTCACAGGACGTTCCTATAATTATCCAACACTGAAATCTTAAAGGGTAAAAGATATAAAGATATAAAAGATTTTTTTTCAAATAGAAGTTGTCAAAAATAATAAATAGAAAAATTTTTTATATGTATATTCTTTCGCTAATGCTAATAGTTGAAGAGTTATTTTGATTTTTAAGATGTGAATTTCAAATAAAGTACCACTTTGGATGTGTCAATGTTGCCAAAAGTTGATGTTGTATTTGGTTTTTGATTAAAAATTGATATAAAAATTTTGTTTCAATAAGTCATATATTTATATTACTAGCGTCTACTCAACACACGCAGATGAGTTGGATTGGATTCAAATCGTTGAGATCCGTTAAAATCTCCAATTCGAAAATGATTAATTGACTTTCTTAAATATAACACTTCGAGTTCCCTAACCAAAATCCTGTCCACTTTACTTATAGGTATATTAGAATAAATAAGTAGTTTTTCTACTGTATACAAGGAATGAACGACTACAACAATCAAAATAGAATGTGGTAATGTTTGCTGGTGGTTGGAGTACTCGGTCAGCCGCCGCCGCCATGTTGGCCAACAGGTGAGCCACGTGACCAAACATCGTCGTCGTCGATCCAGGAAGTGAGGCTCGCGCGCGTTTGGCGCCAAGGTCGCCAAGCCAGCCAGCCGCCCTGAGAGCGCGTGTGTGACGTCACCCAGCAACCCGAGCAATCGATGCACCACCACCACCTCTACCACCACTACCCCCATCACCAACCACCCCATCGTCGTCGATAGGGAGGGGTATACCCGCCCCGCCACCGCCCGACGTCGGCGCCCGTGAGACAGATTCGACCCACCGTCGTCTGCACCACCACCACCCACAACCTCATCCCCACTCCAGCAAATGCCACCCTTAAACCCAGCACCCTCAGTAAAGGAGGGAGAGCGTCGCCGTCGACGATCGATGCCAACCTGAGCCAAAAAAACTCTAATATGTAATAGACACTCGGCAAAACTTTACACCCTTCTGGTAAACAAAATGAAATATTTGCTAAGACAAGAAAGATTTCAGACCAATTATATCTCTAACTTTCCATTTTATATCCTTCTTACGACTTCTCTAGTAGGGGGTAGTTAAACTATGTTGTTATTGTAAACGAGTCGGGGTGTTTCTAATTAATTATTGTATAAAGGATTAAAATTCTGATGTTAGATTTGTGTATTAAGAAATCATCTTCTCTAGTTAGAAGAGTACTATGTCGGGATACTATGGAGGGGCAACTTTGGCTGACAGTGAGGAACCAAACGAGGAATGAAAAAAAAGATAATAAAAAAGGTGGAAAAGAAGATCGGAGAAATTAAACCAGCTCTTAATTTCTTAAGACCACATTACATTATTTATTTGCAGTTTCGGTTGGCTTAACCAAACCATCATCAGTGTAAAGAAAGCCCACCAACTAATAAATGAAAATATTCCGGCCCCATTTGACAATAAATAATGTAAAGTAGTTTTAAGATAATAACAGTTGGTTTTTCATTTCTTCTATCGTCTTCTCAACAAAGTCAATAAAAGTGTAAAAAAAAGTAGGAAAAAAATTTAGTTAAGGAATTGACCATCTTGTCAAAAAATATTTTGGAAACAAACTGAAATATACAAAGATAGAATACTATGGGGTAGGAAAATTAGTGGGTTTTTGTATGCTCTAAAACGTGGGCAACCCATATAACCAATTCACTAATGAGTTTTTCCAATAAATGTTCCAGAGAGCTGCTTAGGAGCCTAAGTAACTACAAAACATGGATGGTCCCTAGAAAAGCTCTGGAGCAATTAATCGAAAAACCAATTGGAGGGGTTATTTGAGATCCTATTTTCCAGGAAAAAAAAAAGAATTTATGCACACACGGTAACTACTACTAATTCATAAAAAAAAGTATGATATGCATTATTATCAATAAATTAAATATCGAGGCCAAGCAGTATCTTTGAAGAGGTAAGGGGTTAAAAAATAATTAATCCAAAATCCATTAGTAGTGATAATAATTATCACCTTTTGAAAAATAAATAACGTAGGCATTTTCATTTTAATATGACTGGAGAGAGAGGCATTCAATCTGACTCCAGAGTGAAGGTGAATGCCTATCTACCTGTTCTCTTCTTGCGGGGAAACGACTTGTTTTACATTTACATGATCTAAATATATTTTATTTATAGAAAACAAGTTAAAATTCTTCCTCTTAATATCATCCCCTTTCTTCTTCACCTTAAATAAAAGAGTTGTGAAATGGCGTAATAAAATTGAATTGATGGTTTATTTACTACATCAAATATATTGTAACGAAGGCAAGAGGGTTGAATGATCCATTAAAGTTTTGAAATTAAATATTATCTCTTTGGAAATACATGGGTCGTTTTTCTTTTGGAATTTCATTTCCAAAAAAAAGGAATGTTGATGTTCCTGGCCCTCATTATTAGTTTTTCTTCCCTAAGACCTTAAACCAAAAGTTTTGCGTACAGCGCGCCGCCCATAACTAGGTCTTACGTAACACACGAGAACTACTTTTGTTTTTCTCAGTCCCATGGGCCAAGAATCAGTGCGTCATGCTTCATATGCAAACGCACCTGGCTCAAATAAGTATTTTTATTAAATATGTATTATTTAGAAATTGAGATGGCAGAAAAGGCTGAAAATAAATAAAAGGAAATAACAACATTCCTAAAGGAACAAGACCTACCAATCAATTGTTATACTGAATTGTCAAGAGGGTCCTTTAATTTAATCTTGGCTTATGAGGCCACGAAAAATCAAATTAATTAGTAAAAAATTACAACAAATTAATGTTTTTGAAAAAACTTTATTCTCTAAAAGGCGTACTTAGGGGCGGCCTGCCGTGAGTGACACTTTTGGTTTAAGGTTTTAGGGGAGGAAAAATTAAACAGGATAGCCGGGTTCGTGGACAGTACAAAAAAAAAGATAAAAGAATGGAAAATTTGGGTCAACGAGAGGAAAAACATATATGCCGAGGGGTTAAACTAAAAAATGGGGATGTGGGTCAGAGAGGATCAAACCGAGTCAAATATGGGCGAGAAACGCGGGCTAAAGTTACACCACTGGTCATTTTTAAGTTAGAATCAAAATAAGGTTACAAATCTAGCTATTTTGCAAGCCATATTAAATGTATGAATAACGTATCCCCTTCAAAAAAAAAAACATAAATATTAAATCAACATCACATTCATTTTCACACGGAAGTAAATCGAAATTTTCATATAAAATATACAAGAACATTAATCTAGGAAATATAGGTCAGATAATAGAAATCAGGACCTAGGCCACGACGATGGGTCTCTCGAGGGTTTGAAATTTAATAAAAAATTAGTTAGGGCTTATGTCCTAGGTGAGTTCCGGCCCTTTTAGTCCTATCTCCCCTCCGTCGGTCTATAAACATTGATTGGGGCGCAATGCGCGCGCGCAACGCAACGCAAACTCTTCACTTCCTGTTAAGCCAAACTCTGCTCAAAGCTCTACTCTTTCTTGGTATTTGTTGTCATTTCAACTCAACCCTCTTGTTTCTATTCCCCCAAACTCATTTGATAAGATTGTCTCATTAAATTCTATGAAACATCCTGTTTGTAGAAAAATATTAAATAATTACGGATTGGTCTGATTGTTTTATTATTATTATTATATTTTTTTTTAATTTTAAATAGGCTATATAGGGCGTTTGACGTGTTTTTAATACCCTAATTTTTTTTCTTTATTATAATATAGCTTCTATCTCCGTTGCACTTGGTTTCTCGACCTATCCTTTTTTTAATAGAATACACATATTTCTTTACTTGTTCTAAATAAAATTTTGATTGCATTTTTTAAGACCCGGTATATCAAAGAAAATTCTCTTTTAAGCTCTTTTCCATTTTTACTTTCTCTTACCTAAGTATATGAAATATATAGTGAGGAAGTATTGCGGTCATTAAAAAAATCAATGTTGCTATCACTATTCATTAGTCAGGGGAGGGAGGGATAAATAGACTCCCTCCTCTAGAATTGAATGAAGGTCTGATTTATATTCTAAAAAAATGAGCAATTAAAAAATTTTTGACCAAGAAAAGTTAACAGGTCTCGTCGAAGGTGGCATTTATTTTAAAAAAATGCCAAAATTTTGTTTCCATTTCCTCCCTTAGAGGGCGGAGAATAACAAAAAGGGAGATGCAAAAAAGACAAAAATTTCGAAAAGATATATTCTATTAAAAAAAGGATAAAAGTTCAATTATTATAAAAAAAAAAATGAAAAGCGCAAAGAAAAGGCTGAGAAACACTGCTTTAAAAAGTTAAGAATGGAAAGTGATGAAAAAGAGTTCGGAAAATTGAAGGAATCGCCAAAAAAAAAAAGGAAATACTTTGTAAACAAAGAGCAAATCCGATTGAACGAATCTTTATGAAATTTTCTATTTAATCTCATGGCATAAATATGTCAGGTTTATCAACTTTTGATTCAGATACGTCTATAAAAATAAAATAAGTAAAACGTTTAAAAATCGCATAAACTGTTTAAAAAGAGGCTTGGCTTATTAAATATTATAAGTTTGAATTTTTAGGCGGATTGAAGACCTTAAAATCTTCATTTTCTCATTAAGAAAAGTAAAAAGCTCACGTAAAATCAAGAAAACGCACAAAAGAAAAAACTATCTCCTGTATATTCTCCTGATTATTTTCCGTTTAAAGTAAAAAAGTGTAAAAAAATAATTAATAAAATTGTGTTGGCATTTTGTACAAGGTATTTAAACAAAATAGAGTAATAATAATATTTATGCATTATGCAATTGGAATATTATGTTAATATCCCAAGCATATTTTTTGTCCTAATACTCAATTCCTCCATAATATAAATAAAGGTATTTAGATAGATATATAGCTAAAGAAATGTATTCACTGGAATATAAATTTTATATTATACTTTTTCCTGAGAGTTTACCCTTCTGCTATTTTAAATAAAACCAAATTCAAACTATGATATATTTGAAGGCCAAATGGCTACATTAATTTATTATATATTTTATTACAAATTTATAACATAAGTCCTTCAGATTAAAGAAGAATAAATTTAAAAAAAAAAGAAATTTATTAAGACTCTAAATACTTTTATTAAAATATGTCAATCAAAGAAGGTTATTTTCACTAAAAATCCGAAGAGGTTTCCAAAAAAATAAATAAATAAATAAACAAGAAACAAATAATTTTAAGAATAAATAAATAATGACTAAGTCAATATAATAACAGAACTTATTTGCATTTGAAGACGTCACTTGTAAACACCTGCATAGAGAGAACTACACCAACAAAGAATAACTGATGCAAGTGTAATTTTTAAGGTCATTAAATGTCAAATTAAAGTCGATAAAGTAGTTTCTAATATAAAAAATAATCTTATTTAGATCTTTTAGTGTTTGAATTTAAAAGAGAAGAATAAATGTATACTCAATATCAATAATATAACATATATAATATAAATAGAGAGATGTTTTTCCAGATTGACTGGTCATAATTCGCGCTCTCTGTATTCGTATAATCCAATGATATGATTATATTAAATGAAAAGCAACATCATATCAAATAAACTCCTATTAGTCAATATCAATAAAATTTATGAAAATTTATAAAAATATTCAAGAAGAAATTTTTGCGAAGAATGACCAACTTCGAGAATTAATGAAACCTCGGGTAAATAATGTATACTTGACTATACTTGAGAAGAGGAGGGGAACCTCAACATATTCCTTGAGTGCCCCCATATCTTTATTCCATTTCCTAATAAACTAATTATACTGAGATATAAATCAAAATAAAGTATGATTTCCATTCAAAAAAATACCATGTGAAATAAAATTTTCTTAATGGTTGGGTATTTTCCGCGTAAAATAGGAAAAACATATTAAAAAAATTGGTTGTCTAAAATGAGATTTACGTGGAGAGAAATCAGCCAATGGATGTATTAATAAATAATAAGTAATATGTTAGATTATCATATTACAATTAATATACATGTAATTCTAAATTGACATTTGCCTGTTCTGAAGAAGGACACAGTAGAAACGTCATAAAATAATTTTTTTTTATTAACATACAATGCTTGATCTTTTGTATCATCAGAAAAACAACTTAGTGACTTAAACAACTCGATATAGGCGAGAAGATTGTATTTTTGGAACATGGTGGCCTGAATTTTTAAAATATTCAAATGTCCAATTTTTAATAATAATATGCTATTTAATATTATAGTGTAGGAAAATAAAACAAATCTAAATCTCTGAACTGAACTATTCATTATTAATATAAATATTGGCATTGAAACGAAAAGAGAAGAAGATTCTTTAAATAAAATGTTTCACACTTAATTTATCTTAAAATAAAAAATTATAATTTCGATGCGATGGAAAGGCCAACCCCTTCGTCCACCCCAGGAGGATAAGTTTTTGCTTTGATTAGAAAAGCAGTAGGAACAACTTTTCACGGATCGCCTCCCCTCCTCTCCTTCTCCCTCGGAAATTTGCACATTCAAATGAAGAAAAAAAAAGAATGAGAATTTTTTTAGGAATAAATTTAAAATGTATGATCCTAATGAAGTTCAAATTCAGTGTAAAAAATTTTATTCAGACGACAGTTAAAGATGGACAAATTGACTTGTAAGCTGGTTGCTTATTTTTATAACTAGAGTATAAATAAAAAACTTCAAAAGGCTAAAAAACATAGATAAGAAGGTATTGTAATCAAAGCCAAATTTTGACTCTTTGCAGTTGAGCATGTGTAAAACGATAATTTTTTTAAACTGATATTCTTTGGAAACGTGTAAATTAAATTCTGTTGAGGCGAAATTTATTTAATCTTCAAGCTTAAAAATCTCAAATCCAATTTTGGTAAAGAAATTATTTTTTTAGCATTTAATTTCATTCTCATTAGTAAACTGTTATTTGCAGTACCAAAAGTTGATCAATTTATAACTGAAACTTAAATAAAAAATTGCTTCCGTTTATCGCAATAAATAATAAATATATGGGACGTTCGAATATATGGTAGTCACACCAGCTTATTTAATTTTGTTCATAAATACCTCGTTTGAGCCTCAATAATAAATATGTCTAAAAGACTGATAATTTTAATTAATGAACTCGTTTCTGAAAACAACTTCTACGCCCTTAACTAACAAAAGGCTGTTTTTTGACAAAAATTGATAGGCCTATAGCATTAAAATGACGACTCGGGCAGGGAATTCAAGGGGAGTCAAACTAGAATTAGTCAATTATACCTTCATACATATAATAAAATAATTAGCAGAAAAATGGACAAAATTTATTAAAATTCATTATTCATCATAATGTAACTATGACGATTTTTTACTTTCTCTTACCTATATATGTAATATATAGTGAGAAAATATTACGATCGCAAAAAAAAAATTGATTTTTTATAAAAATAAAGTAAATTTTTTATATTTTATGAAATTGAAATTTCATTCCTTTTTATTAGGCCTAGTTTAGTACTATATACAAAGAGCAATTTTTAATTTTATATATTTTTAGACTCCTAAAAAGAAGATGCAGATTAGAAAATGTTTTTGTGACCTGCGGCAGATTCTAGGCCTACCCTATTACCAAGTTTCGCTTCAGTTCTAAGACATCAAAGGAAAAGGTCTCAATCACTAATATTCCATTGGTTCAAAAATTCAATAGAAAAACAACTAATAGAATTATCCCTTTCATAATAAGAAATGTCAACTGAAAAACGATGAAATAGACATAAACAAACTAAAATTCCGGATAAGAAAAAAACTATTAATAGCAATTTGTAAGAAAAAAAATTGGAAAGAATTTGTAAAAACAAAAAACTGCGGAAAAGACGATTTTTTAAAAATAAATTTAAAGTAAAAATGACAGTAGGATTCTCAAAAGGAAGTCCAGGATCCGCCAATAGTGGTAACTATATAGGTCCTTTATTTGTAAGAGGAAGTAAGTTCTAATAATGAATATACATTCCTAAACTTAAAAAAGTAATTATTTATTTGTGTTTGAATTGTTGAAAGAACATGATTTTTGGCTAGTCTAAAAATAGCGAGTTGATTTGTTTCGTGGGAGTGGTTACAAACGATTAGTTGGCTAGACCTAGCGACCTAGTGACTGAGAGAGCGCGATAGGTATATTATTAAACCTAATGATCATTTATTATCTAGCTAAATGAGAAATAATTTGCATGCTGGCCGAAGGAACAAACGACGAGACGAGCCACAGGTTGGTCCAGGAAGGGTCCAGCAACATCAGCAGCAGCATGATTCCCTCCCCTACCAAAGCCGAGGGGGCGGGGCCTGGCTCAGGGTCACGCTTTGGCACAGTTTCTGCACATATAGTATATTGCAACTCCCTTGCGAAAATTCTCCCCTCGCAAAAAAAAAATCGATCTTTTCTTTAGGGGTGGTCGATGGCTCAACGTTTTGAACATTTTTCGGGTGCAACGTGTTGCGTCACTGCGTGACGTCAGAGAGCGCGGAAAGTGGAGGGGGCGTCGTCGTCGTCGGCGGCGGCGGCGGGCGGCGGCGGAGGCGACGGCGCTAGGTTCCCGTGCGCGCCGCACTGTGCCTTTCAGTGCAGCATTGCACCACGGTGCAGGCATGTCGCGACGCCGCCGATAGCGGTGTTCAATCCCGAAATTTATTATATTTTTTTTTAATTGTGTGAGTGTCTATGTGGGTGTGCAATTGTTCTCCCCCTCGGATCAGACCCATCCCTTATTAATAATTGTGTGCTACGTGGCACATGGCCCAGTGTGTGCAACCCCGGTGCAACGAGCGGCGGCGTTATATGCGCAGGCAATTGCATAGTTGGGCACCGACTATGCTTTATGTACTAGGTGAGTAAGTAATAGAAAAAAATTATAATAAAATATTTTTTTCGGAGCCCAAAGTTGTTGGAGGGGAGGGGGG